>CAUYON010036061.1:0-10235 GCA_963573935.1 Arctocebus calabarensis
CACACTGCTCACAGCAACCTCCAGCTCTTGGGCTTAAGCGATTCTCTTGCCTCAGCCTCCCGAGTAGCTGGGACTACAGGCGCCCGCCACAGCGCCTGGCTATTTTTTTGTTTTGCAGTTCGGCCGAGGCCGGGCTTGAACCTGCCACCTTCGGTATATGGGGCCGGCGCCCTACTCGCTGAGCCACAGGAGCCACCCTGTACTATTCTGTTTTTATTCTCTCTTTGCAACTAATGAGTAGTCTATGGAAAGACACTTTGAGACAAGGCAAATATTCTTCGTATTAAAATTTCTCCCTATATTTCATATCCATTTGATTCTTGTCTGTTCTAGTTTTTGTCATAAAGATTGCAAAATAATGATTTTTTTTAGTCTCTGTTTCCTCTCATCAGCCCTTGACATTCTAACATAAGCAAGAGACCTCCCTTTTCCCTGATTTATCTATTGTCAGCAAGAACTAATGAATTTCTGTTCTTAATTTATTACTGTACTTAATTATTTTATTCCTCAAATTGTCACAGATTTGGCCAGTAAGTGCCCCCTTAAGCTGGCTACTGTGTTCTTTTGATCATTTTGATTTTTTTATTTTAAGAAATCTTTTCATTTATAAATGCTAGATTTACAGACAAGTTGAAAAGATAGTACAGAGAGCTCTTATCAATCCTTTATCTAGTTGTAGGAAAGATTGAGACATAGACGATATAAAAAATGTCCCAATCAAACTTTCAGAGATGAAAACTGCACTATCTGAAATGAGGAATATACTAAACATATTTAGCAGATGATTAGACATTGCTGGATAAAAAATTTAGTGAGTTTGAAAACAAAAATTAGAAATGTCCAAAATGAAACACATAGGCCAGGCGTGGGTAGCTCACATCTGTAATCCTAGCACCCTGGGAGGCTGAAGTGGGTGGATTGCTCTGAGCTTACAGGTTTGAGACCAGCCTGAGCCAGAGCAAGACCTCGTCTCTAAAAATAGCTGGTGTTGTGGTGGGCGCCTGTAGTTGCAGTTACTTGGGAGAATGAGGCAAGAGAACTGTTTGACCCCAAGAGTTTAAGGTTGCTGTGAGCTATGATGCCATGGCACTCTACCGAGGGCAACAAATTAAGACTCTGTCTCAAAAAAAAAAAAAAAAAGTCAAAAACAAAATGAAACACACAGAGAGAAACAAACTAAAGGAAGTAAACGTAAGTGAGCTTCAAATATGAGTTTAATTGGAGCCCCCAATGGAGAGGTGGAAGAAGTAGGGATGGAAAAGAAATAATGACTGAAAAAATTTCAAATCTATTAAAAACTGTAAACCTTCAGTTCCATGAAGTTCAATGAAATCCAAGTACAAGAAACCCTAAGAAAACTACACCAACTTGTGTAATCTGAAATTGCCTAAAACAGTGGTTTAGAATGTTCAAAGAAAAAAACAAATATATCCAAAAAAAAAAAAAAAAAGAGAGAGAGACATATGCAGAGGAACAAAGATAAGAATGACAGCAAACTTTTTGTGGAAGATAATGAAAGCTAAGAGATGGTAGAGACATATCTTTAAAGTACATGCCAAAAGTACTGTCAATGTAGAATTTTATGGTGACTAAAATGTCTTTTAAAAATAAAAGTAAAATGAAGACTTTTTAGCCATACAAAAGGTGAAAGAACTTATCAGCTAATTTCCTTCAAGAGATATTAAAGGAAGTCATTTTAGGCAGCAGAAAATGGTACCAGATGGAAATCTGGATCTACACAGAGGAATGATAAGCACCAGAAATATAATAGTAACTATATGGGGAGATCCAAAATACATTTTATTACTTCAGCCTCTTCAAAAGACAACAAATGCTTAAATCAAAAATAGCAATGAAGTATGAGGTTTGTAACATGGGGAGTTAAAATCAATGACAACAATGTTACAGAGATAAGTAGTAGATGAAATGTAAGTATCTAGTTGAAAGATTTTTATACTGTACCTTAAGTGGTATATGAATTAAAAATAAATAATATGTTAAGATATGTTTCATAAGATATAAAGGACCACTAGGAGAACACCAAGAAAAAGTTGTAACCAGAAGCGGAGCTAAAAATGAAATTGTAAAAAGTTTAATTCAAAAGAAAGAAGAAAATGGGAACAAAGAATAGATGGAAGTAAACAAGTAGAAAGCATACAAAAGCTGAAAGAAGTTATCAGCTGATTTCCTTCAAGAGATATTAAAGGCTGATTTAATAAAGAACCATGTAAATGTAAATGATCTCAAGAGCTTAATTAAAAGGTAGATATTGTCAGATTGGATTAGAAAAATAAGACCTGACTCTGTGCTACATGCAAGCAGCTCACTTTGCATATAAAGGCACCAAAAGCTTAAAAATAAAAAGGATGGAAAAAATATATATACCGTACTGATAGTAATCAAAAGAAAGCTAGAGTGAGTATGTTAATAATAGATGAAGTTGACTTCAGAAAAAAAGAATTGCCAAGGATAATAATGGTAATTTCATAAAGATAAAAAAGCTCATCGAGGGCGGCATCTGTGGCTCATCGAGTAGGGCACCGGCCCCATATACCGATGGTGGCGTGTTCAAACCGTTTTTGGCCAAACTGCAAAACAGAAAAATAGTCAGGTGTTGTGGTAGGCGCCCGTAGTCCCAGCTACTCGGGAGGCTGAGGCAAGAGAATCACCTAAGCCTAGAAGTTGGAGGTTGCTGTGAGCTGCGTGATGCCATGGCACTCTACCGAGGGTGATAAAATGAAACTCTGTCTCTAAAACAAAAAAAAAGAAAGAAAGAGGAAAAAAAGCTCATCAAGAAGGTTAGACGTTTATTCCCCAAACAATGAAAATTCAAAATACATGAATTTTAAAAACTGATAAAACTATAAATGGACAAATCCACAATGATAGTAGGAATTGCCACACCCCTACTAATAATTAATAAAGACAACATAAAATCAGTAAAGATATTGGAAATTTGAACAGCAATATCAACCAACTTGACCCAGTTGTCATCTATAGAATGCTGTACCCAATAACAGAAGAATACCCATTCTTTTCAAATCCACGTGGTATATTTAATAAGCCTGGTCATACTTGGAGCCATTAAATAAATGTCAATACTTTTAAAATACAAAGTATGTTGTTTATGATAGAATTATATTAGAAACCAATAGCAAGAAAATGACTGGAAAAGCCCTAAATATTTGAAAACTAAATAGCACATTTTAAAATAACTCACATGTCAAAGAAAAAAATCAAAAGGGAAAAATTAGAAAATATTCTGAATCAAATGAAAATGAAAAGACATTTCAAATTTTGTGGGATACATTGAAAGCAGTACTTGGAAAGTAGTAGCATCAAGTTTCTATGTTAGAAAAGAAGGAAGTTCTCAAATTGTTATCTTTAGCTTCCACAATTAATTCATTACAAAAAGGTAATGAGGCCCAAAATGATTGGAGGAAAGGTAATAGTAAAGATCAAAATGGAAATTATTGAAATTGAAAAGAGGAAAATCAGTAGAGAAAATCAGAAGCTGTTTTTTTGATGCAAACAATAAAATTGAGAAACTGTTACCCACTCTGAACAGAAGCAAAAAAGAGAAGACAGATTTCTAATATCAGACATGAGGTGATGATTGCTATGGATTCATTCTACAGTTATTTAAAGGACAATAAAGGTGTATTATGAATAGCCTTAGTCAATATCTTAATAACTTAAATGACCAAATTCCTTGAAAGATACAAATTACCTGAGCTCACTCAAGAAGAAATATATAACCTGAATAGTCCTATCTCTAGGAAAGAAAATGAATTTGTAGTTAAAACCCATCCTAGCTGGGTGTGGTGCCTCATATGCATAATCCTAGCACTCTGTGAGGCCAAGGCAGGAGGATTACTTGAGCTCAGGAGTTCAAGACTAGCCTGAACAAGAGTGAGACCCTGTCTCCACTAGAAATAGAAAAACTAGCCAGGTGTGGTGGCACGTGCCTGTAGTACCAGGTACTCAGGAGGCTGAGGCAGGAGAATTGCTTAAACCTAGGAGTATGTTTAAGCTGAGGCTATGGCATTCTAGCCTGAGTAACAATAGAGCAAGACTCTGTCAATAATAATAATGCCTATCCCACAAAGAAAACTCTAGGCCTTAGATGGCTTTACTGATGAATTCAACCAAGAAATATCAATTCTATACAAACTCTGTCAAAAACTCATTTTCTGCACTCTCATTAAATCTTGGTAGTATTTCTTTGGGGATTTGTTATATTATCCTCTCTTCTTTTATATATTATTAAATTCTACATCTAAAAATATATTAAAAATGTAAAGAAAAGTAGCGAGTGGAAATATTTTCTATACATAATACCCCTTTTTGTTGTAGTATACATATAATAAGTGATATAGTTTGTCATTTTTTCCCACTTAGATTGGTAACAATTGTGAATCTGATCTTGGCAAATTTTATGTGTTATTTCTTTTTTTTTTCCAGTTTTGGCCAGGGATGGGTTTAGATAGTTTGATGATATTCCAAATGAAAATCTGTTACTTTTTGTATACAAGGTTTACAAGATAGTTTGATGATATTCCAAATGAAAATCTGTTACTTTTTGTATACAAGGTTTAGTATCATGTATAAGATATGACTTTCAGAGCAATATTATTGCTGGGAGCATATGCAATATTTTTGACATAATCCTTATCTTTGATAGAATTTCCCCAGGCTTTTAGTCTCTTGTTGAAAATTTTCACATTTTTAAAGTATTCAAAATATTGGTGTTCAGTTAGTTACAACTTCACAATTTACGGTAAATCCATGAAAGCCATGTCTAAGCTCACTGTATCCCTGCACTCCTGGGCTCAAGTGATTCTCCTGCTTAAGCTTTCCAAGTATGTGGGGCTATAGTCATACACTGCTACTCCCATCTAATGTTTTCTAGAGATGGGGTCTCAATTATGTTGCTGAGGCTGGTCTTGGATTCCTGGCCTCAACCCATCTTGCCTCAGCCTTCTGAGTCTCTGAAATTATAGGCATGAGCCACTGTACCTAGATCCTGGATTTTGTCTTAGGGTTTTCATGTGAATATTGGAATATACAAAGAGTTCTGTCTCTGGCAGAAGAATTTCCCACATTCTTTGCATTGATAAGAGTTTGCCCTAACTTCACCCTATTCGGTGACTTACATCTGAATGAAGGTCTCCCCCATTTGTTATATAATGTTTCATTTGTATATGACTTTTCGGATATATCAAGTGTGACTGTTGCTGAAAGCACTTTTAACATTATTCTCATAGATATTTTTCCTTTTGTATGTTTTCTGATTTTGAATTAAGGATTTGACCTCTCACTGAAGCTTTTCTTTCCTTGACTAGTTCTCTGATACAGAAAGAGTTGTGAATTCTGGAAGAATGATTTTCCACATTCTGTATATGTAAAGTGAGTTCTTTGATGTAGAGTAAAGGTTGACTTCCAGCAGACCTTTTCCCACACTCAGTATATTCATAGGGTTTCTTCTCATATGTATTCTCTCACATTTAGTAAGGCATGACTTCCTTAAAAGGTCCTCCTACCTGTATTACATTTATATGATTTCTCTCCGATAAGAGTACTTTGATATATATTGAAAAGCAAATTCTGGCAAGTTTTCCTAACTTCATTGCATTCTAACGATTCCTCTGGTGCACGAGTGTCCTAATATAAAGTCAGTGATGTTTGGTGGCAGAAGGGTATTCTAGATATGCTGTTGATACTTTCTTCCTCTGTTCCTCTGTATTATTATTATTATTTTTTTTCCTTTCTGGGTTTTTTGTTTTGCTTTGTTTTGTTCTGTTTGGAGATAGGATTTTCTTTGTCACCCACGTGGGAGTGCAGTGACGTTATCATAGCTCACTGTAGTCTCAAACTCCTGGGCTCAAGCCATCCTCCTGCTTTCAGCCTCCTAGTTAGCTGGGACTGCAAGCACATGCTACCATGCCTGGCTAATTTTTAAATTTTTTGCAGACATGGGGTCTCACTGTATTGCACAGGCTGATCTCAAACCCCTGACCTCAAGCCATCCTCTTGTCGAGGCTTCCCAAAGTGCCGGGATTACAGACATGAGCCATGATGACTGGCCTCTTTCTTAGGTTTAAGAGAACTTTGGTGGCGGAAGGTATATCATGTTCATGCAATTTACAAAATTTCTTTCCCTTTCTGAGTTTTCTGATGCTTGAATTCTGACTTCATACAGAAATACTTCTCACATTTGCTGCAGTCATGGAGCTTCCTTTTGATCCGAGTTTTGATTCACAGGCAAGAGCTTCTCTACATTCATGTGGTTACTCCCGTGCTTGAGTTCTCTTACGTATAATGAAGACTTCTTTATTATGGCACATTTTCTAAAATTCATCATGGCCGATTGCTTCTAAATCAAGCGTTTTCAATGCTGCAAAGGTTTTCTCTTTGACTAAGGGCTTTCCAACTTTGGTTATATGCGGGGGGACCTGCTCCAGTATGCATTTCCTTGCATTTAATATCAAGGAACAACTCTGACATCCACTTCTCGTTAGAATGTTTCCTTTCACCACATCTTTCCTTATAATTAATTTTAAAATATATTTCAAAAGGTTACCAAGTGAATTAGTCATCTGAGAAATTTAGGAGAATGATCAGAGGAAGGATTAATTTGGAGGAATGAGGTCAAAATGTAGGTGCTTTGTTCCAAAGTTACTGTGAAAGGACCCTCCTTAGGTCTACAAGCTGCTAGACTTTTTCCTCCTTCTCCCAGACTTGATATCAACACCAGATTAACTTTCTTAAAGCATCACTTTCTTCAGTATTAAAGGAACAGATTTATAATCAGGGGGCACTAACTCCAATCAGCTTTAATTTGTGTTCCTTGAACAGGGAGACTTTAACCCACAAATATTTAAGAGAAAGAGTAAAGTAGCGTAGCAGGAAATCACTGCTGAACTCTAATACCTGGTAACATGACTTTTTTTCTATTAGAATTATGCAATACTACACCAATTTCAGACCATCAGCTCCTCCTTCTCTCCCTGTTAGTGATATGAATCACATTTTACCTAGATTTCTCTTGAGTCCAGAGGGTTTGTGCACAGATTAATGTTTTTCCAAATATATTATCTTTCTCCTTAATGTTTTGATCCTGGAGAGAAATTGAAATGTTGGCCTTGACTTCTTGGGAGCTATTTATTCAGGCAATCACCTTTCCAAAGTTGTTGTGGTAGCTGTGACTTGGGAATTCTCCGTCTACCCTGTCTAACTCTTCTTCAACCACTCCCCAGGATTCTCTGGACAGGGCCCATTGCTCCCTAGCTTCCTGGGTGGGGTCCACACTCACATGCTGGATTGACCCTGACTCTGCTGCTTTCAGGAAAGGGCAGAGTCAGGACATGCTTCGCTTTTGGCTTGGGCCAGTCCCTAAACCTGGATGCCTGCTTCCCAAGGGCTTCTACTCTGTGTGTCATTTCTGTTAGAGGTTCCTTGTGAAAATTAAGAAGAGTGAAAGTTAATCCACTGCTATTAGAAAAGGGTAGAATATCCAGAAGAAAAGTTCATGCTGAGAGAATTTGAGGGCAGCCAGAATGAATAGCAGAAAATGCTAATAATGTTTTTTATATGGCCCATAACCTAATAAGCAAGTGAATATTAAGCAACAATTGTTTAGGTAGCCAGGAGCAAGGAAACATATGAGTGGGAGGAAGAAACTCAAGACAGGTGTTAAAGGAACCAGCAGATCACAGTTGACTGACTGACTTCCTTCCTTTTTTTTTTTTTTTTTGACAAAGGCTCATTTTGTCACCCTGGGTAGAGTGTCATGGAAACTCTTGGGCTCAAGCGATCCTCTTGCTTCAGCCTCCCCAGTAGCTGGGACCACTGGCACATAGCACCACACCTGACTCATTTTTAAAATTTTTTTGTGGCGACAGGGTCTCTCTCTTGCTCAGGCTGGTCTTGAACTCCTGGCCTCAGGTGATCTTTCTGCCTTGGCCTCCCTGAGTGCTAGGATTATAGGCATGAGCCACTGCTTCTGGCTGTTTCCCTTGATTTTTAATAGTGCCATGGATCATATTCCTAATTGTGACAAAGTTGAGGCCAGTATTCATTCCCCAAAGAAACTTAATGACTGAGTTGAAGTCGGGGGTAGAGCCAATACACAAAACTTAAACCAGTAGATTCTGTGCAGTTGCTGGAAGTTGATTTCTAATCCTGAGCTCCCTAGCATCCAGAGTACATGGGGAAATGCAAACAAGTACAGCAGTCAGTATCTGTCTAATAAAAACACTTTTTCTAGAGAGGTCTAAGTCTTCTCGGCCTGGGAGAGTTCTTTTGTGAAATCTCACAGAGGAGAGACAGAGGAGCATGCATCAGCGTTCACAAACTGTTCGATAAATACAATAGGGAATTTTTTAAGGCCGTTCCTTCATCTTTCTTTAGTGTTTAATGCCAAAACGTGTCAGGGCAGTTCCATGAAGGGCACAGACCATGTGCTCCAAGGATCCAGACCTCAGATTATTTGACTTCATCGCAGCATAAACGGTAGAGCGTTTTTATATGGATAAGAACAGCGAAGATTTATGGGGCTTCTGCTTACTACTTGCTAAATGCTGTAAGAAAACTGAGTGAGCGTGGTTCACTGAATCCTCTTCCAGCACTCTCTGTGCTGTTACCCACATCTTTATAAAATATGTCCAAGGCAAAAACCGGAACAAAGTACCTCAGAATTTTGTTTTCCCTAGATTATTATATTGAGCATTTTGTTCTTTCTGTTTTCTTACACGTTTGGCCTTTTGACATAACGAATATATTTTCCTCTGTTACTTAAAAAAGAAAAAGCTTTCTAGGAACTTACTTTTAACTTCAACTTTGAGTGATGGAAAAATCAAAGAGATTGATTCATCATAATGGTAATTATGGACTATTTGACTCAGTCGTGCAATCCAGTGTAAGTGCAATTGAAAAATAATTTGTGGACGATTAGGTTAATGTTCAGTTGTCTTGTATGCTTTTATTTATTACTGTCTCGTATGACTTGTTTTTTGCTTTTTTTCCAAGGGAAGTCTAATTTATTTCAAATAGAATAGATTTATCTTTATAAAAATCATACATCTGAAGCTGTTATAGTTGTGAGCACGATTTTAAGAACAGTAGATGTGCCTTGAAAATCATACGTCTCTACTTCCCTTTCTTTTCTTTCTTTTGCCGTTTTTGGCTGGGGCTGGGTTTGAACCCGCCACCTCCAGCATATGGGGCTAGCGCCCTACCCCTTTGAGCCACAGGTGCCGCCCTCTACTTCCCTTTCTAACTTTGACTTTCTTCTTATGATTTTCTCCCAGACTCTTGAGTTGGCAGCTCTAAGGATACATATAGGCTATGATTCACTAGGGGCATATTCCAGATGGCAGTGGGACACTCCTGCAGCAACTGTATCCACATTTTGGTTGCCTTATACATCAACTATGTGATGACTGTGGTTTAGCTGTTAACTCAAACTATACTTAGGCTATTGCAGACATGACAAAAAAAAATAGGCTTCAGAAATGATATGACTTGTTTTAAGGCAAACAGTTTGCTATTCAACATATTTTTTTCTAAATTTAAGTTTCCTTTTCTCTAGTCTTTTAGGTTCTCTTTTTGTGTATGTTTTGTTGTTTTGGTTTCTAAGGAGCAAAAGCCAAGTTATAGCAGGGATGAATTTTGTTTTGTTTGATTTCAGATTTCGGTTGGCCTCTTAGTTCTTTTCTATAATTAGGAAGTGCATACAAATTCTGGTTATCCTATCTTGAAATCATAATCACAGACCATTTTGTGGTATGGCCCACAGACATTCTCCCATAAATTTATTTATTTAATTACCCTTTAGAGAATGGTCAACTTCATTGTGAGGATAGGAAAGAATTACAAGACACAGACACTGGCTTAAAAAGTCTTAAAAAAAAAAATCTTAAGGCTTGGCGCCTGTGGCTCAACGGGCTAAGGCGCCAGCCCCGTACACCTGAGCTGGCGGGTTCGAATCCAGCCCCAGGACCCGCCAAACAACAATGACAGCTGCAACCAAAAAATGGCCAGGCGTTGTGGCGGGCACCTGTAGTCCCAGCTACTTGGGAGGCAGAGGCAAGAGACTCGCTTGAGCCCAGGAATTGGAGGTTGCTTTGAGCTGTGATGCCACAGCACTCTATCCAGGGCGACAGCTTGAGGCTCTGTCTCAAAAAAAAAAAAAAAAAAAATCTTAAAATCATCTCACATGATAAGGAAGATGA
>CAUYON010036062.1:0-22384 GCA_963573935.1 Arctocebus calabarensis
ACAACAAAAAAATAGCTGGGCATTGTGGTGGGTACCTGTATTCCCAGCTACTTGGTAGGCTGAGGCAAGAAAGTTACTTAAGCCCAAGAGTTTGAAGTTGCTGTGAGCTGTGATGCCACAGTGCTCTACTGAGGGCAACTAAGTGAGACTCTGTCTCAAAAAAAAAAAAAAGAAAGAAAGAAAAAGATGGGTGGTGCCTGTGGCTCAATGGGTAGGGCACCAGCCCCATATACTGGGGGTGGCAGGATCAAGCCCGGCCCCAGCCAAAACAGCAAAAAAAAAAGAAAAGAGTGACTAATTCTCATATAAGTTGGATTTAATTGTGACTGAGGTACATTATTTGAACAATAATTTTTAATTCAGCTTGCTAATATGTTGTTTAGGATATGGCATCCTCATTTATAAGTGAAATATGTTTGTATTTTCCCTTTATAATATATTTTTTCCAATTTTAATATCAAATATATCCAGATGAAGTAGAATGAATTTGAAGTATTTCTTCTTTTTCTATTGTCTATGAGATTTGGCATGATCTGTTTTTTTAATTATCTTCTATTTTTATTTATAAATATTAGTTGTCTATTTTTTGAGACTTTGGGGGAAAAAACAAAATGAGTATTCCCACAAATAATTTTTCTATTTTTTTTGTTATTATTATTATTATTTTTTTTTTTTTTTTTGCAGTTTTTGGCCAGGACTGTTTGAACCTGCCACCTCTGGTACATGGGGCCGGCGTCCTACTCCGGTGAGCCATGGGCGCCGCCCTCTCCTCACTATTTAGAGACCTTTTGGGGGGATTTGTTTCTTCTCTCTCTTACTATCAAAGTTTCCATAATTTCAGTAGCTGATATTTCAGTCAGTTTCTTTGTTTTCTTGCTAGAATTTTACCTTTTCATAATTTTAAATTCAATCGTATCTGGGATTGAGGCAGAACTTTGCTGTAAATTATGAATTACATATTGTTCTTTTTGTTTTTTGTTTTTTTGCAGGGGTCAGGTTTGAACCCATCACCCCACCACCTTTGGTATATGGGGCCAGCACCCTACTCCTTGAGCCACAGGGGCTGCCCATATTGTTCTTTTTGATCATCTGTAGTCGATGCTATTAAGTGCTTCCCAGATTCTCACAAATCCCCCAACCCTGGGTGGTGCCTGTGGCTCAATGAGTAGAGCACCAGCCCCATAGACCAGGGGTGTGCGGTTCAAACCCGGCCCGGCCAGCTAAAACACCAGTGGCAACTGCAACGACAATAGCTGGGCATTATGGCGAACACCTGTAGTCCCAGCAACTCAGGGACGTGAGGCAAGAGATTCGCCCTAGCCCAAGAGCTGGAGGTTGCTGTGAGCTGTGACACTATGGCACTTTACCAAGGGCAACAAAGTGAGACTCTGTCTCTAAAAAAAAAAAAATAGGGCGGCGCCTGTGGCTCAAGGAGTAGAGCGCCATCCCCGTATACCGGGGGTGGTGGGTTCAAGCCCAGCTTGGGACAAAACTGCAAATAAATAAATAATCCCCCAACCCTTTTTTGACTGAAGCACCTCTTCCCTCAGCTACTGGGACTATTGGGAGTTAACTGCTCTCTACTGAGTTCTTTTCTGGAAATTGCCCCTGGCTGAAGAGAGTCATATCATTCAAGGTTCGTGTTTGTGGGGTGGCATATATCCAAAGACTAGCCATTGCCTCAATTCACACATCTGTGAGGGGATTTCCCAACTTCAGAGGTTCCTCAAAGGATCAACTGAGATATTTGTTGGGACTTCTGACAGAGTTCAACTTCTTGCTCTCTCTATCCTGCTTCATTCTTTTTTTTTTGTTTATTTGTTTTTTGTAGTTTTTGGCTGGGGCTGGGTTTGAACCTGCCACCTCCAGCATATGGGGCCAGCGCCCTACTCCTTTGAGCCACAGGCGCCGCCCTATCCTGCTTTATACTTTCATTCTCACTGGTCCTCATCTAGACAGCACTGCCCAATAAATACATTTCCTGCTATTTCTATCACAGAGTCTGTTTCCCAGGAAACCCACACTACATTGTTACCACTGTATGTTATTTCACGTATATAATATTTGGCATGGAAAAAAATATATTTCATTATCCTTGTACTTGGACATAACAATTAACTCATGTTAAAAAAAAAAAACTCTTCAAAATTGTACTGGTCATTAACAATGCACCTGGTCACCCAAAAGGTCTGATGGAGATGTACAAGCACAGTGATGTTATTTTCATCCCTCCTAACACAATGTCCATTCTGCAGCCCATAGATCAAGGAGCAATTTTGACTTTTAAGACTTATTTTAAAAACACATTTGGTAAGCTGTCATGGATTGAGAGTCCCTTGATGGATCTAAGCAAAGTAAATTGAAAACCTGCTAGAAAGGATTCACCATTGCAGATATCATCAAGATATTCATAATTCATCAGAGCAGGTCAAAATACCAACATCAGGCTGGGAGCAGTGGCTCACACCTGTAATCCCAGCACTTTGGGAGATACACATGAGCCAGGAGTTGGAGACCAGCCTGGACAACACAAGGAGACCCTGACTCTACAAAAAAATTTTTTAGACTCAGTGCCTGTGGCTCAGCAGGCTAAGGCGCCAGCTACGTACACCTGAGCTGGCGGGTTCGAATCCAGCCGGCCCACCAAACAACAATGACAGCTGCAACCAAAAAACCGAGCCTTGTGGTGGGCGCCTGTAGTTCCAGCTACTTGGGAGGCGGAGGCAAGAGACTCACTTGAACCCAGGAATTGGAGGTTGCTGTGAGCTGTGATGCCGTGGCACTCTATCCAGGGTGACAGCTTGAGGCTCTGTCTCAAAAAAAAAAAAAAAAGAATTTTTTTTTAAAACTAGCCAGTTTTGTGGTGCACACCTGCAGCCCCAGCTACTCTAGAGACCAGAGTGGGAGGATTGCTTAAGCCCAGGAGTTCATGGTTGCAGTGAACTATGAGACCTTGCCTCCAAAAAAATCAACATTAATGGAAATTTGAGAAAAGTTGATTTCAATTGGGATGCATGACCTTGAGGGCTTCAAGGATTCTGTCAAGAAAATAACTCCAGGGCAGTGCTTACGGCTCAGTGAGTAGAGTGCCAGCCCCGTATACTGAGGGTGGCGGTTTCGACCCTGGCCCCGGCCAAACTGCAACAAAAAAAATAGCCTGATGTTGTGGTGGGTGCCTGTGCTCTCAGCTACTTGGGAGGCTGGGGCAAGAGAATCACCTAAGCCCAAGAGCTGGAGGTTGCTGTGAGCTGTGATGTCAATGCACTCTACTGGGGGCAACAAAGTGAGACTATGTCTCTAAAAAAAAAAAAAAGAAAAGTAACTCCAGATGGGGTCAAAATAGCAAAAAAAAACTAGATGATGTGACTGAATTGCTGCAATCTCATGATCAAACATGAATGAACAAGAAGTTACTAGTTACAGATGAGCAAAGAAAGTAGTGTCCTTTTTTTTTTCTTTTTGACAATGAGACGTTTTAAAAAATCCCCACTTTTATGATTTTTTTCTTTTAAATATATGAGACAGGGTCTCTACATATCACCCAGGCTGGTCTAGAACTACTAGGCTCAAGCAATCCTACTTCCTTAGCCTCCCAAATAGCTAGGAGTATAGGTGTGTGTCACCTGACAGAAAGTGGTTTCTTGAGATGGGATCTACTCCTGGTGAAGATGCTGTGGATGCAGCTGAAATGACAACAAAGGACTTAGCATATTCTGTAAACTTAGTTGATAAAGCAACAATAAGTAGGATTTGAAAGGACTGACTCTGATTTTGAAAGATCTACTAGAAACAAAACACCATCCAATGGCATAATATACTACAGAAAACCTTTCATGAAAGGAAGAGTCAGTTGATGCAGTAAACTTCCTTGTTGTCTTCTTTTAAGACATACCTTCCTCCACCCTCAACAACGGCCTGCTCATCAGTCAGCAGCCATCAACATCAAGGCAAGATCCTCCAACCTCAAAAAGATTAGGACTGAATGAAGGCTCAGATGATCGTCAGTTATTTTTTTTGCAATGAAGTATTTTTAAATTAAAGTGTGCACATTGTCTTTTTAGACATAATACTATAGCACATTTAATAAACTACTGTATAGTATTATCATAACTTTTACAGGCACTAGAAAACCAAAAAGTTTTTGTTGGCTTGCTTTATCATGGTCTTTGCTTTACTGCAGTGGTCTGGCACCAAACCCGCGATGTCTCGAGGTATGCCTGCAGCTCACTTACGTGGGCAGGGCAGGGGTCTAAGACATGTACATTTCTCAGGTACACTACTGCAATAATTTCCTAACTGTCCTCCCTGCACCCAGCCTTATACCTTCTAATCGATTACACACACCTGCCTGAGCAATCTCATAAAAGCTCAAATCTAGTCCTCTTGTTCCCTTGATTAAAACCCTCCAGTGACTCCTCACTGCTTCTAGGATAACATCAGTTGTGCAGTATGACTTACCAGTCCCATCATCATTCAGCTGCCTGGCCTTGCTTCTTTCCATAACCCTCCACTCAAGCCATTCCAAACTTCCTGCAGTTCCCCAAACTTGCCAAACTTGGCACTGCCTCCTTGGCCTTCATGCCCTCACCCGCCCTGTCTGCCTGGCAGACACCTACTCGATTCCCAACACCCTGTTCAGTGGCCCTTCCTGTTTGAAGCCTTTTCTAACTTTCCCCGTTAGGATTTACTGCTCTTCTTGGTATGACCTCACGGTACCACAGGACACTCCACAAGCAAAGCAGGAAGGACACTTAATTGCCCTTAGTGAATTACACCTCTTTATAGCTGTGTCAAAACAAGACACATCCTGAAGGACAGGGACATTATCTTACTTCACGTTTTAGTCTCTAGGACCAAACGCTGTACATGATAATATGGTGGACATTCTGACGGGTTAAAATAACCAATCAATATATTATTTTTCCTGAGGTTTAACTTGTTTGATCCTGAATGCTATTTAAGGTGAGTTACAAAGATACTGACAATATACCAAGAAAAAAAACTTTTAAAAATAGCTTTTAAATGGCTCAGCGCTTGTAGCTCAAGCGGCTAAGGCGGCAGCCACATACAGCAGAGCTGGTGGGTTTGAATCCAGCCCGGGCCTGACAAACAGTGACAACCGCCACAAAAAAAGAAAAATAGCCAGGCGTTGTAGCGGGTGCTTCTAGTCCCTGCTACTCAGGAGGCTGAGGCAAGAGAATCGCTTAATCCCAGGAACTGGAATTTGCTGTGAGCTGTTATGCCACGGCACTCTACCCAAAGCGACAGCTTGAGGCTCTGTCGCAAAAAAAGCTTGTAAGTAAGACAAATAGAAATGAGTGGCTGAAAATTGGTGAAGCCATGAGTGAGATGATTCTACTTGCTAGAAGCAGGCCACATATTTGACTTTCTAGTAGACAGTAGCAATAAGTAGCAAGTTTCCCAGAGGCCGTAAGGTAAAAATAACTGGCTGCTAAGGAGAAACATAACTAGCCCTGACAGTTACTAAAGAGAGACTTCCCCAAAGGAACCTCAGAGTGGACACGATGTAATGAGGTAACACCAGTCTTAAACATTTCTTACAATTAACACAGGGACAAGTTTCACAGAGATGTTTCTCAGAAAAATCACTCCCCGGAAACTAAAGGCCCACAATTCAGGAATAGCACTTTCACTGTGAAAGTGGTTCAAATTGGAACCCAAGGATAGTAAGATTAATTATAAGACAAATATAAGACATAGGGTATTTAGTGATTTTTTGTTAACATATTTTGGGGTTTTGTTTTGTTTTGAGACAGATTTCACTTTGTCACCCTCGGTAGAGTGTGGTGTCACAGTTCACAGCAACCTCCAACTCTTGGGCTCAAGCAATTCTCTGGCCTCAGCCTCCCGAGTAGCTAAGACTACAGGCACCTGCCACAATGCCCAACTATTTTTAGAGATGGAGTCTTGCTTACTCGGGCTGGTCTCAAACCTGTGAGCTCAGGGCAAACCACCTGTCTCAGACTCCCGGAGTACTGGGATTACATGCATGAGTCACCCTCCCTGGCCTCCTTAACTTACCTTGATAGATAGTATCAAGGATGATAGATAACTCTTTGAGAATCTGACAAAATTCTATGTATTCTCTCTCTCTCTCTTTTTTTTTTTTTTTTTGGTTTGAGATAGAGTCGCACTTTATCACCCTCAGTAGAGTGCCGTGGCATCATAGCTCACAGCAACCTTCAGCTCTTGGGCTTAGGCGATTCTCTTGCCTCAGCCTCCTGAGCAGCTGGGACTACAGGCACCCACCACAATGCCCGGCTATTTTTTGTTGCAATTTGGCCAGAGTCGGGTTCGAACCCGCCACCTCAGTATATGGGGCCAGAGCCCTACCCACTGAGCCAAAGGCACTGCCCTATGTATTCTCTTCTTAGAAAAACAACTTGACATCTAGCATTTTGTACCTATTTTTAAGGAAATCATGGAAATGTGAGGCATATCCATGGATCCCCAGGTTAAAATCCCCAACATGAAGGAAAGAAGCATTCATTACCTATCCTTAAAGCAGGTTTCCATAGATATTATTTCCCCCGGCAGGACTTTAAAATGTTCTCTGTCTTACCTAAATACCAGAACCCTGTGCTTTAAGTGTCAGTCTTGGTGAGTGTTAGGTTCTTTGTAGAACAGAGGCGCCTAATGGGAACCCTTAGCCACTTCTGGAGGTGACACCCACAACCAAGATTCTCCAGAATTCCCCAACATAAAAGCTCTACAATTCTACATCATTAAGCATGGCCAAAAAAGACTTAAGTATGGAAAACATTCAAAGTAGGTATAACCAAACAGATATCCCAACTGTTTATTTTTTTAATCTCATTAAAACACACAGAGAATATCTAACTTTGAGTAACACAACTTCCTGCAGTATCTTCCAAGAAAAATTAGTTCATTGCCAAACATGTATGTTAATAACTAAATGAATTTTCCCACTGTTAAAAGTTTGGGTGGGAAGTCTAGCAAAAATCATAACTTTGATTTAGAATAACTAAAGCATGACATTTTTGTGGTAATTAGATAAGAGGATTAGTATCTATCAAAAATACTTTCATTTTATGATAATAAATCTATTATCGCTAATTTTATTTAATTTTTTAGAGGAAAAGCAAACTTCCAGTTTATTAACAGTGACATTTGATTATTAATAAATGCATGCTTGATGAGAGATCAGCCTAGAGATCAGAATTCCTAGCCACAGGCTCGGCACCTGTGGCTCAAGCAGCTAAGGCGCCAGCCACATACATCAGAGCTGGTGGGTTCGAATCCAGCCTAGGCCTGCCAAACAGCAATGACGGCTGCAACCCCAAAATAGCCAGGTGTTGTGGCGGGCGCCTGTAGTCCCAGCTACTTGGGAGGCTGAGGCAAGAGAATTGCTTGAGCCCAGGAAGTTGCTGTGAGCTGCGATGCCCTAGCTCTACCCAGGGTGACAGCTTGAGGTTCTGTCTCAAAAAAAAAAAGAATTCCTAGCCACAGAATCAAAAGGTTGAGGAATGCCAGCAAAAGCTATAGACAATATTATATAGTTTCTGACACAAGAGCGTCAGAAAATTAGCATTAGATTTAATAGTGGGTTATAACAGAAATGCAGTTGACTAAGAAGTGTTCACTCCTCATAAAAACATAATGGCTTAGTCCTGGTATCAGCAAACTGTCTGGAAAGGCCATAATGTACATATTTTAGCCTTTGCCAGACTTCTGCCATGGTGATGTGATAGCAGCCACTGGCAATATCTAAACAAATAAGAGTGACTGTGTTACCATAAAACTTTATATACAAAATGTTGGTAGGATTTGGTCCTTGGGCTCTGATCTAAGGCCAAACATGAAAAACTCCTAGACTCTCTCCTGTACTTTTCTTACAGAAGCTGCTATGAGAAATTCAGTAATTATCCCATTGAAATCACTATATTAATAAGTTGTTATTCTTCCATTGTAGTACCCTATTTACTAATTATTCTGATACTTATTTTTCTCAGTATTCTCAAGCCTCTTGGAATTTTTTTTAGGGACCCACATCAAGCTTACTACTTATCTATAGTTTCCAGAAAACACTTTTATCCCCCTTTTGGATATCCATGACAAACATACATCTGCTGGTAACTTTCCTATTCTTTCTGATCTTACAGTCTTTAATGGTTCCCACATGAGTAAGCTCTGGAGGCAGTATGTATACCAGGGGTGAGCTCTTTCAAGTTCACAAATGTTTTTGTACAGAGAGGAGTAACATGATCAGAGCTGCTCTTCAGGAAAGAACAACGTCCAACTACTGAGCAAATAGACAGAATAACGGAATAGTTAACCTGGCAGGGAATAATGTCCTTTATAATGAGCCATTAAAGGCTGAATTATGCACCTAACCCATAGGTTGAAGCTTTCACCCCAGTACTTCAGTGTGTGACTATGTTTGGAGATGGGAGCCTTTAAAGATGTGATTAAGTTAAAATGAAGCCTTTAGGGTGGGCCTCATCCAGTCTGACTGGAATCTCTATAAGAAGAGGAAATTTGGCCATGCAAAGAGACACCAGGGGCACAAACACAGTGGAAAGACTATGTGAAGAGCCAGCAAGAGGGTAGCCATCCATAAGCCAAGGAGAGAGGCTTCAGAAGAAACTAAACCTGCCCACACCTTGATCTTGGACTTTCAAGCCTCCAAAACTACGAGAAAATAAATTTCTGTTGTTTGAGCCACCCAGTCTTTAGTGTTTTATTATGGAAGCCTTAGCAAACGAATACAAATGAGACCCGTCAGAAGGCAGTTGCAGTAGTCAGGGTTAGAGCTAGACCAGGGCAGCAAGAATGCAGTGTCTGGTATGAGGGTGTAAAGCAGCGCAGAGCTGAAATGGATAGGGCTTGAGAAGTCAAGTGACAACTGGCAAAAGTGGCAGAGTAGTAATTGACTCCAAGAGATGGGCTTGGCTGGCAAGGAAGATGGTGGTATCATGTGAATATATAGTCAAGTCAAAAAAGAGGGCAAGTGGCTCCACATACACCAGAGATGGTGAGTTCGAATCCAGCCTGGGCCGCCAAACAACAATGATAACTACAACCAAAAAATAGCTGGACATTGTGGTGGACACCTGTAGTCCCATCCACTCGAGGCTGAAGCCAAGAAAATTATTTAAGCCCAGGAGTTGGAGGAGGTTGCTGTGAACTGTGTTGCCATAGCATTCTTCCCAGGGTGACAGCTTGAGGCTATGTCTCAAAAAAAACAGAGGGCGAGTGATTTTTTTTTTTTTAGACAGAGCCTCAAGCTGTCACCCTGGATAGAGTGCCATGGCATTACAGCTCACAGCAACCTCCAATTCCTGGGCTCAAGCGAGGCTCCTGCCTCCACCTACAGGCACTACAGGCGCACACCACAAAGCCCGGCCATTTTTGGTTGCAGCCGTCATTGTTGTATGGTGGGCAGGGCTGGATTCGAATGCACCAGCTCAGGTGTACATGGCTGGCGCCTTAGCTTGTTAAGCCACAGGCTCCAAGCCAAGGGTGAGTGATTTCAAAGAAAGAAGACTTTAATTTTAGACAAATTGATGGATGTATCTAGTTATATACTTTCTTGATAGTTGCTTATTTATCTTGGTCTTTATTTACTCAGTAGATATGCAGAAAATTATTGATTGATAATTTCACTCGAAGATTAAAATGAAATAGACCCAAGTACATCTACTTTTTCTCTTTTTAAAGGAATCTTAAACTACATGTCCTTAAATAGCGAGCCTATCTCAAGCTTCCTTGAAAGAGCATAACTATCCTTTTAAAGCATCCCTTTTAGTTGATTCCCGTTGCATTTTCTACATGACCTAGCTTAATCTTCCAGACCCTGACTCCAAGGTTCATTCCATTCTATACAATCATGGGCCACATAAAAATGTTTAGGTCAATGATGAACAATGTATACGATGGTGACTCCATAAGATTCTAACACTTTTTTTTTTTATTTGTTTGTTCGTAACAAACAACTCAAGCTGTTGCCCTGGGTAGAGTACTGTAGCATCACAGCTCACAGCAACCTCCAAATCATAGGCTCAAGCAATTCTCTTGCCTCCGCCTCCCAGGGAGCTGGGACTACAGGCACCCGCCACAACACCCAGCTATTTTTCGTTGTAGTTGTCATTGTTGTTTGGCGGCCCGGGCTGGATTGGAACCCATCAGCTCTGGTATATGTGGCTGGCGCCTTAGCTGCTTGACCTACAGGTGTCAAGCCATAATACTGTATTTTTACTGTACCTTTTCTATGTTTAGATACAAAAACTCTTACCATTATATTACATGATACCCATGTCAAGTCACCCATCAACAGGATACATTCTGAGAAATGTGTTCCTAGGTGATTTCATCCTTGTGTGAACATTACAGTGTACTTACACAAACCTAGATGACAAAGCCTGCTCCATACCTAGGCTGTGTGGTACAAAACCTGTACAGCATGTCACTGTACTGAACATGGCAGGCAACTGTGATAAGTGTCTATGTATAAAAACATAAAAAAGGGAGAATGGGCTCAGCGCCTGTGGCTCAAGTGGCAAGGTGCCAGCTATATACACTTGAGCTTGGTGGGTTCAAATCCAGACTGGGTGGCCAAACAACAAAGATGGCTGCAAACAAAAAAAATCCGGGTATTGTGTCAGATGCCTGTAGTCCCAGCTACTTGAGAGGCAGAGGCAGGAGAATCACTTAAGCCCAGGAGTCGGAGGTTGCTGTGAACGGTGATGCCATGGCACTCTACCAGAGTGACACTTGGGGCTCTGTCTTTAAATAAATAAATAAATAAATAAATAAATAAATACATAAATAAATATACAATGAAAACATGTCTTAATTATGTCTTATCCTATTTTTTATATATACCATTTAAAAATCTTTAAGTTCTTCAGAAAACACCCCTAAATATTAAAGAAAAATTATTTTATACTAAATCATGGCAGAAATATTTCCTAACAAAGCAGAGGGCAACAGACAAAGAGGTAAGAGAGCAGGAGCAGAGACATGACTCTGCTGGACATGATAGGGCCTCTAAGAAGAGTATGAATTATCACCATTTCAGCTCAAATTTCTGCTACATTCATGCGGAATTCTGGCCATGAACTTGTATTCTAAATACTAAGAAATCTAGAATGCACAATTAATTACTACTTGTCATGAACAAAGATTGTGTTTTGAGAAGCCAATAGGGAAAAACCTATTTTCTTATCCATAGGATGAGGATAAGGATATTTGCTTCATACGTGGGTATTCAAGATTAAACATATTATTTGTAAAGCTGGCTTAAAGCATGTTCTCAAGAATTTAATTCATTCAGTAAATACTCAGTAAATTTCAAAGTTCTAGGAATACAGTACAGTGGTAAAGGCCAAACAACTGGCCCTCCCTATACCACAAGGCGCAGGACCCTGCGTGCTCACTAAGGCAATCTCTCCAGGAGTCTGAACTGGGCTGGGTGGAGCCCATGAACATTTCGTGGCTCTAATGCCACCCCCCACAGAATCATCTGAGCCCCACTCTTACCACCATTTAACAGCTAGGAGCGTCGCTGAAATTCATTATTTTTTCAATCCAACACCTACTGTATATGCCTTTTTTATCTATTAGTACACTTTACTAAAATAGCAAAATTGTTTTCCCAGTCTCACTTAGATTATCTTCCCATTACTAAGTTATTGAATGTACAGTCATGTATAAATGTTAATATGTAAGAAGAACAAATTTCTCTTTTCACTAAATCTTTTTTTTTTAACAAATCCTTACCCTAAAGAAGATAATGGAAATAAGGTTAATAAATCTTACATTTAAAAACTGAAGATTAAAAATGACTTAGAGAAAAACACTCCAAACTTCTATTTCTAATAAAAAGAAAAGTAACAGAAGAGGACTAAAAATGCAAGATTTATACCATCTCAGAATCAAAATTTCCAAACTCAAAGGGACCTTCTCTCTGTGTCTTCATCCAATTCATGTAGTCATCCAGCCAGTGAGTAAATGACACCTCTCCCCAGTATACAAACACACACATGTATGTCCCATCTCCAAATTGCTCATGTGGCCAGAAACAGTTATAAGGAGAAAGGTCAAATGACAGCAGAATAAAAAAAAAAAAATCTAGGCAAGAAAAGTAACATAATAGGAAAAATAAAAACATATAAGGAAGACATGGGGCAAGTGTTGTATTAAAAGATACACCTCAGGGAGTAGAAAGATTAATTCCATTTCTAATTCAACATAAAGTCTGTTCCATCAAGTGATGTGTTTCAAAAAGTCATTCTTTAAATGGAGGTATTATTTGACCTTTTAACTCTTTTCCATTTCCTATTTATGTAATGACCACCTAAAAAACCTATGAATTGTTTTCTATTTGCAAAATGATTCAGCTTAGAAAAGAGTAGAAGGAGACTGGTCATGCAGCAACTTTTCCTACCCACCCTTACAGACATCACATCACAAAGACTATGACTCACTTTGTCATACAATTTGTATCCTTTCAATAGTTTTACAGATTGTTGTGATGAGTATTGGCTCATAAATCTGAATGAATATTAAAGTGAAATTATCAGTGTCATTTCATCACTGCCAACAAGGATACTAACAGTGATACTAGGCAGCCCTGAATCTTAATTTTTAAAATGATTCACTGGTTTTAGATTTGAATAAGGGGTGGGGAGAGAGGGAGAGAGAGAGACTAATGTATGGATTAAAGTGGCAGAATCAAGCAAGAATTTCCAAATTTACATTCCTTAGTTGGAGGACTATAACCAGTTCTGGAACTACACATTAAGATTGACTACCAATGACTAATATGTCACTTAATAATGGAAAAGGAAACCTTCTACAGTGAAAAGTGATTTCAACAAATGATTACATTTTACCTTTATTGCCTACCTTCAATAATGTGAAAGATCTTTGCAGAAACGAGCTACAGTGGTGCTACATTAAACTTATTCATGTTACATGTCTGATCCAATTATTTATACTTAATTATAAATCAAATTATAAATTATTAAATTACATTATAAAATAGTATATTATAAATTATAAAATATTTATAAATTATAATTATAAATTAAACAGTTGATTAAAGTTATATTACAACTTTATCAATTACTAATTATTAAATTGTAAATAATTATAAATTTAAAAATTAATTAAAGTTTTTTTTTGTTTGTTTTTTTGAGATAGAGTCTTATTATGTCACCCTGGGTAGAATGCCATGGCATCACAGCTCACAGCAACCTCAAACTCTTGGGCTTAAGCAATTCTCTTGCCTCAGCCTCCCAAGTAGCTGGGACAATACGCACCCACCACAATGCCCGCCTATTTTCTTGTTGCAGTTGTCCCTATTGTTTAGCTGGCCCGGGCCAGGCTCTAACCCACCAGGTTCGGTCCATGTGGCTGGCACCACAACCAGTATGCTATAGGTGCTGAGCTTTAATTAAAGTTTTTACTCATTTTCACAAATACAGATTGAACCTCAATCACTCAATCAGCAATGGAACCAAGGGGACAATGGGATGAACAAATTCAGCCTTAGACCCTCAGAACAGAAGAGACAGTAAGGAACTGCTGGGTAATATTGTTTGAATTGTTAAAAATAAAAATTTCTTACCATCTAAAAACTGCCCATTAAATTTGAAAATGTAAAATTGAAGCATAACAAGCTATAATATTAAGAGAAAATTTTAGCGTGCAGGAAGGAAAAGATAGGTATGTGATGATGTGAAGAGTAATGGAGGAGGACAGAAGAGACATTCTGGCTCAAGGAAACAGCTTGAAGGCTAAAAAGAAGAAGAGGATATGAAAGGAAGGCCAAAAGGAAATTAAGAGACTTGGCTAATTTATTGCATACATGTTCAATAAAATAGCATGCTGTGAGTGGCCACTCTGTGTGAGGACAAATACAGGAAATTTGATCAATCCTAGCCTGTAAAGAGCTCACAGTCCCAGTACAGGAGACAGACACACAAACAATTAACTATTTCAAAAAACATTAAGTTCTATGTTGAGACTATGTACCAAGTCTCAACATTAACTGAGACAGAAACCATTAACTCTCCCTGGGAAGGTAGAGGGAAGTTTCTTAAAGGAGGCTCCTGACCTGGACTGTTCTTTGTTTGTTTGTTTTGACATAAGAGTCACCTTATTTAGAGTGCCTTTGCATCATAGCTCACAGCAGCCACCAACTCTCGGGCTCAAGCAATCCTCTTGCCTCCGCCTCCTAAGTAGCTGGGCCTACAGGAACCCACTACCATGCTTAGCTAGTTTTATTTATTTTTAGTACAGACAGGTCTCGTTCGTGCTCAGGCTGGTCTCAAACTCAGGCTATCCACCCACCTCAGCTTGGCAAAGTGCTAGGATTGCAGGTGTGAGCCATCACACCAGGCTGTTGAGCTGGATCTTAAGATTTTTTCACAGAAAAGAAAGAATGGGAGGAGGGTGTGAAAGAGGAATTGGTGAGAAAAAGAAGGATTTTCCAAAAACAAGGATCACAAGAGGAAAGGCCAATTATTGTAACAATAACGGTTGTGTCAAGTCAGAAAGACCATACTTAAAGCAGAGTGCTGGCTGCATACCAGGAGGACGGGTGGTGAACAGTAGGAAATAAGATTGAGCAGGAAGTCTTATTTGAGCCATATGGAAGGCCAGGCAGGTCTGGTTAGTGCTTACAGTAGTAGGACAGCAAAACATAGGTGAAATCAAGTAACAGGGCAAGATAAATCACTAAGTCTGGGAAACATTTCAGAGAGAGAAATACATACACCGGAGTAAGTGGAGAATGGCACCAAAGACAACTGTCTGCCTTTTGTAGACCATAAGAATAGTTTTACTACAAGAAGAAACTCAGTAGGAAAGGGTGCTTATTTGAGAAATTATGTAAAGTCTTGTTTTATGCATGTTAAGTCGAAACTGTGGTGGTCCTTCAAGCAGTGAGAAACCCAGAGACAGGGAATCAGAACAGAGGCAGAGACTATAAACCATTTGCGAAGGAATACAAGAGCCCAGAAAGAGGAATGGGGGGGACCTTGGGACACTGAAAAGCACAAAACCAGAAGAGAGAGTGGGAAGAAAAAACAGCTGGATGGGTGAGTGGAGAAGCAGGCTGGTGCAGTGTAACGAACACCAAGGAATCCTCAGGAAGTCGGACAGAGAATAGTGCCACGTGTCAGAGGAGGCACTGACAATGTTACTAAAATGGAAGACTGGTGGTGCTCTCATAAAGCGTGATTAACGCAGAATACTGAGGGCAGAATCCAGAATTTAAAGAGAGGTTTTGTTTTTGTTTGTTTGTTTTTGAGACAGAGCCTCAAGCTGTCACCCTGGAAAGAGTGCCTTGGCATCACAGCTCACAGCAACCTCCAATTCCTGGGCTCAAGAGAGTTTCCTGCCTCTGCCTCCCAAGTAGCTGGGACTACAGGAGCCTGCCACAACGCCCGGCCATTTTTTTGGTTGCAGCCGTCATTGTTGTTTGGCGGGCCCAGGCTGGATTCGAACCCGCCAGCTCAGGTGTACGTGGCTGGCGTCTTAGCCAGTTGAGCCACAGGCGCCAAGCCTTAAAGAGAGTTTTAAAAAGGAAATGAAATAGAAGAATAAGGATAGAGGTGGGTTCGAAACTACCATGGCCAAACTGCAACAAAAGATAGCTGGATGTTGTGGCGGGTGCCTGTAGTCCCAGCTACTTGGGAGGGTGAGGCAAGAGAATTGCCTCAGCCTAGGAGTTGGAGGTTGCTATGATGCCACAGCACTCTACCGAGGGGGATGTAGTGAAACTCTAAAAAATAAAAAATAGGCTTGGTGCCTGTGGTTTAACGGGCTAAGGTGCCAGCCACGTACACCTGAGCCAGCGGGTTCGAATCCAGCCAAACAACAATGACGGCTGCAACCAAAAAATAGCCAGGCATTGTAGTGGGCGCCTGTAGTCCCAGCTACTTGGGAGGTGGAGGCAAGAGACTCGCTTGAGCCCAGGAATTGGAGGTTGCTGTGAACTGTGATGCCACGACACTCTCTCCAGGGTGAGGCTTGAGGCTCTGTCTCAAAAAAATAAAAAAAATAATAATAAAGTATAGAATTCCAGGAAATTATCTTCCAAAGAAAGAAAAACAATGCACAGCATAGCTAAAGAAATTTTATATCACATAATATGTGATAAAACTCTTAAATAATTTTAAAGAAATAAAAATTCCTTTTAAAAAGTTTTAAACTTTTAAATCCTGAAAAATGATTAATCTTTCTATAGTTTTTTTTGTTTGTTTGTTTTATAGAGACAGAGTCTCATTTTATCGCCCTCAGTAGAGTGCCATGGCGTCACACAGCTCACAGCAACCTCTAACTCCTGGGCTTAGCCTCCTGAATAGCTGGGACCACAGGTGCCTGCCACAACACCCGGCTATTTTTTTGTTGCAGTTTAGCTGGGGCTGGGTTTGAACCCTCAGTATATGGGGCCAGCACCCTGCCCACTGAGCCACAGGCACCGCCCCACCCAGCTAATTTTTTTTGTTGCAGTTTGGCCAGGGCTGGGTTAAAACCCTCCACCCTCAGTGTATGGGGCCAGCACTCTACCCACTAAGCCACAGGCGCAGCCCATCTATAGATTATTCTAAGACAAGTTAATTGCCAGCCTCCAAGATTCCCAGATGTTTTCTTAATATAACTTTGTTATATAGTATAATTATCTTCATTAAAAGATAGACCACCATGGCCAGGCATGGTGGCTCACGCCTGTAATCTAAGCACTCTGGGAGGCGGATGCGGGCAGGCAGACTACCTGAGCTCACGAGTTGGAGACCAGTCTGAGCAAGAGTAAGACCCTGTCTCTAAAAACAGCCAGGTGTTGTAATAGGCTTCTATAGTTCCAGCTACTCAAGAGGCTGAGGCAGGAGGATTACTTGATCCCAAGAGTTTGAGGTTGCTGTGAGCTAAGACACCACAGCATTTTACCCGGGGTGACAAAGTGAGACTCTGTCTCAAAAACAATAACAACAACAACAACAACAACAACAACAACAACAAAAAAAATATATATATATATATGTAATAATTTCGGGCAAGGAGACCCTTAAGCTAGGTTATTTACAGCCATAGGAACTTAGGGGAGGATGACATGAGAAGCAAAGACTATCAGGGGAGCTACCCCATTGAGCCATAGAGTGTGTTCCTTAGAAGCCAGATGAGTCTCATTTTAAAGGCCTGTTTTAGTTTATATTTAGTTTAAAGAGATTTGGAGGGCCTGAAGGCAACAGACAGCCAATATTCAGTATTCAAGTTATGTCTCATCCCAGTTGTCTTCTGTCATTTTTCTTATACAAGGTAACTTTTGCCTTGATCAGAGTATCCTTAATGCTTACTCATTCATTACAGAAATCTGTAATAGATCTGTGTGTGTATATATTAGTATTTTCTAAGGGCTATGATTTCCTAAAATTAACTTAACCTCTAGGTTGAATTATCCAATTGGCTTCTGAAATGAAAGGTTCACAGAAATTCAAGGTATTTTGGAGATATAAAAATGAAGAGCAGGTACGTAAATATTAAATGTTATGTTCCAGGTATAATTGAACTACTGAAAGGAATATCCTGCTTTAATTTATAATTGCTATATAAACTTTCAGTATGTGATTAAACTTCAGACAAGACAAAAGGAAATTTGTATAGAGAAGTAATGATGCGGCTGAATTCTGTGAGCAGATTATTCTCTGTTCATAATTGAGGCACTTTGAGAAAATGCTGGCACCTTAAAGGAGCACCCATGATTCTATATAAACAACCGTCATGAAAGACTTGGTGCCTTTATTCAGAGAGCGCTCCCTACATGTCAGCAGCTGATGGAAACGTTCTCCATGGACTTTCCTGTGGAATAACTAATCATGGGCCATGTACTAGATAAAGCGTGGTCGAAGTTTATGGTTTTCTTGGTGTAGTAACATGTACATTTAGATATGTGGCCTATCTTTTTTTTTTTTAGACAGAGTCTCACCTTGAGCCCAAAGACTCTTGGGCTCAAGAGATCCTTTTGCTTCAGCCTCCCCAGTAGCTGGGACTACAGGCGCCCACCATAATGCCTGACTATTTTTTTTAAGAGATGGGGTCTTGCTCTTGCTCAGGCTGGTCTCAAACTCCTGAGTTCAAGCCTCAGCCTCCCAGAGTGCTAGGATTACAGACGTGAGCCACCACACCCAGCTTAAAATTACTGTTATTGGCTCGGCGCCTGTGGGTCAAAGGGCTAAGGCGCCAGCCACGTACACCTGAGGTGGCAGATTCATATCCAGCCTGGGCCCACCAAACAACAATGACGGCTGCAACCAAAAAATGGCCGGGCGTTGTGGCGGGTGCCTGTGGTCCCAGCTACTTGGAAGGAGGAGACAGGAGACTCGCTTGAGCCCAGGAATTGGAGGTTGCTGTGAGCTGTGATGTCATAGCACTCTATCCAGGGTGACAGCTTGAGGCTCTGTCTCAAAAAAAAAAAAAAAATATTTCAAGTTCTGCGCCTGCAGCTCAGTGAGTAGGGCACCAGCCACATACACCAGGGCTGGTGGGTTTGAACCCAGCCTGGGCCAGCTAAATAATAATGACAGTTGCAACCAGAAAAATAGCCAGGCATTATGGCGGGCACCTGTAGTTCAGCTACTCAGGAGGCTGAGGCAAGAGAATCACTTAAGCCCACGAGTTTGAGGTTGCTGTGAGCCGTGACGCCACAGCACTCTACTGAGCGCAACATAGTGAGAGTCTGTCTCAAAAACAATAAATAAAATGAAATAAAAATATTTCAAACACTGTAAGAAAAGTAGAATAAACTACATACCTGTCACCTACATAGCATTTTAACACATTTGCTTTATCTTTCTCCCTCCCTTTATACACATCTTTCTTTTGCTGAATGTCTCAAGACTAATTTGGCATTATTATGACCCTCTGCCCTAAATATTTCAGTGTGTATCTCCTAAGAACAAAAAATTCTTACATAGCCTGATCAATTATCAAATTTATGAAATCTGACACTGACATATAATGCTATTTTCCTATATCTAGAACACATTCAAATTTTCCCAATTATCTTCAACAGCAAATTCTTTTGTGACATAAGATTTTATCCAGAATCACACTTTGGCTTTAGTGGTAATGTTTTTTTCGTACTCTTTAACCTGAACCAGTTATTCAGACTTCCTTTGCCTTCAAGACATTTTTGAAGAGTGTAAGCCAGTGGTTTTATAAAAAAAAAAAAAAAGTCCCTCATTTATTATGCCAGTTGTTCACTTAAGCAAGTTAGTTTTGTATTGTTTTGTTTTGTTTGAGACAGAATCTCACCATGTCTCCCTCGATAGAGTGCTGTTCAGAGCATCACAGTTCACAGCAACCTCAAACTCTTGGGCTTAAGCAATTCTCTTGGCTCAGCCTTCCATGTAGCTGGGTAGTTTTTTGGGGTTTGTTTGTTTTTTTGAGACAGAGTCTTACTATGTTTCCCTCGGTAGAATGCCGTGGTGTCACACCTCACAGCAACCTCAAACTCTTGGGTGTAAGCGATTCTCTTGCCTTAGACTCCCAAGAAGCTGAGACTACAGGCACCCGCCACAACGCCTGGCTATTTTCTTGAGATGCAGTCTAGTTCTTGCTCAGGATGGTCTCAAACCTATGAGCTCAAGCAATCCACCCATTTCAGCCTCCCAAGTTCTGGGATTACAGGCATGAGCCACCATGCCCAGCCAAGCAAGTATGTTTTGAATGTTCAACTTAACTTAGTACACACGTGTGTGTGTTGAGGGACATAAATAACATTGACAACTTTGCTCACAATCAATATTTCCAAGTTCCTCATTTGAAATCTGAACAAATCTAAGAGATATTCAACTGACGTTTTTTCTTCAAAGGAATAATATAGTCCCTTAACATTATTCCAGGATGTTAAGTCAAAGCAAGATAGGAGAACAGGACACTAAATCTATGTACAACCCTGTGCTAAGTAAAAGATTTCCCCCAACACAAATAACATTTAGTTCAAACGTAGGGCTTGTGTCCATCACTCAACAAAATATTCTTATAGTTTTTAAGAATCAAGCTAGAGCTGAAATACAGTTAAATAAAATGAGACCTGGCTTGGTGCCTGTGGCTCAACGTGCTAAGGCGCCAGCCACATACACCTTAGCTGGCGGGTTCAAATCCAGCCCGGGCCCGCCAAACAACAATGACGGCTGCAACCAAAAATGGCCGGGCGTTGTGGCGGTCGCCTGTAGTCCCAGCTACTTGGGAGGTGGAGGCAGGAGACTTGCTTGAGCCCAGGAATTGGAGGTTGCTGTGAGCTGTGATGCTACGCTACTCTATCCAGGGTGACAGCTTGAGACTCTGTCTCCAAAAAAAAATAAAAATAAAAATAAAAAAATAAAATGAGAGCTACAGTAGCCTTCAGTGTCCATTTTCTGGTCCATGCCTAAATTAAGTTTACTGATCAATACTTTCCCTGCCCAGACAATCAGAAGCCTGTTCACATCTAGGCTCACCTCATCCAAGAATCTCTTCCCGACTGACTTCATTCCACAGTCATGTTCCCTTTGTTTTATACTTCACAAATACTTACATATAGAAGGATATCAAAGTAACTGAGAAATAATTTATTCTTAATAAAAATAGAAGCAGTAAATTTAGTTCAACTTGTCTCTGCAAATTCTGTGCAAAGAGCACATGACCAAAGGGGGGGTAAAAAACCACATGATCAAATAAATACACACCTGATTCCGAGAATCTATCCTATACAAAGGATTAAGACAAGATAACTATTGTGCCTAATGAATCCCTTTTGGAGACTCTGCCTATATCATCCAGTTAGCACGTGACTATGTTAAACAAAATAATACACTACGTAATCTTAACTATTAGAGACTTTATCTTTTGTGATCTCAAGGAATGCTAGTCAAAGTGCGGTATTCGAACTACTGCCAGTTTGCCATGAGGTAAGACAGAAATTGAGAACAAACATTTAGAAACTTTCTGAGCAATAGGACAAAACAATTTCATATCTAATAAAGCTAATAATAAAAAATAGGCATTTGTGGTTTGAATGGCTTTTTGAAATTTCATTTTCTTAGTATTTTATTTTTATTGTATTTTAAAACAAAATTTAAAATTTTAATTTTAATAAAAATAAAATATGTCCCCAAAGGAAAAAAAAAAAACTGGTCCTTTGCCATTGATAATTTGAAGACCAGTGTAAACCGCACCCTCATGTAACAGATGAAGTATGTTCACATCTTTTGCATTCACACACTCCTAGACCACAAAGCAGAAGTTGAATAAAGACTTAATAAATGAATTAAATGACTCATAAGACTTGGAAAAAAACTGAAAATTTTATCATTAATTGAGAATACTATTAATTATTGTGCCATGCTATTATGTACGTATATATAATGGATTTTATATGTATATATGATTATAACCTATATAGGAAAATGTTTCATTTTTCTCCTGTACTCATAGGAATGAGGTAAATAAAAGAATATTTTGAAGAGTGTGATGTAGGAGTACTTTTTAAAATGGCTCTTACTGTCCTTAACAATGAATATTCTAGCAAATATGCTGAGTTAAAAAGGAAGAAAATGCTATTAATCATAAATTTTTGCTTGCTATATTTTTACATGAATGTCACCAAAATAAGAACCCAGTTTGGAAGCACAACCCCGAATAGTTGTGGTATCAGAATTAAATCTCTAACAAGTATAACTTACTTCCTAGCAATGGTGGTCACTCGGATGCGTCTCTGCCCACTTGAATGCTGATACTGTGTCACAAACTGGATTGCACCACGCCCTCCTTGAGGAATTGGAGCACTATGCTGTATAAAAATAATAGAGTAAAAGCTGAACAAAATCTGCCACATTACTGTCTTATAATCATAGACTACAAATACTAAATTGATTAGAAGGATGCTTGTTTCCAGTGCATGCAAATCAGTCACAATTTACCACATGGAAGAGGAGAAAAGCATTTGGAGGAAGGGGAAAGAAGGAAGGATGAGGCTCGGCGCCTGTGGCTCAACCAGCTAAGGCGCCAGCCACGTACACCTGAGCTGGCGGGTTCGAATCCAGCCCCCGGGCCCGCCAAACAACAATGACGGCTGCAACCAAAAAATGGCCGGGCATTGTGGCGGGCGCCTGTGGTCCCAGCTACTTGGGAGGTGGAGGCAAGAGACTCGCTTGAGCCCAGGAATTGGAGGTTGCTGTGAGCTGTGATGCCACAGCACTCTACGCAGGGCAACAGCTTGAGGCTCTGTCTCATAAAATAAAAAAAAAGAAGGAAGGATGAGATGAGTATTTCATAGTAGTGATTGATTTTTAATTTATTATATATGTGTTTATCAAAAGTATTAAGTAAAGTGAGTGAAGATCGTTATTAA
>CAUYON010036063.1:0-11474 GCA_963573935.1 Arctocebus calabarensis
TTAGGGTTTCTCTGGAGGGAGAGTGATACAGGGGTTCATAGACTAGAAAGGATGTATGCAAAATATTTTCATAAGTATATTTTCAATAGGTACTTATAAGAGAAAATTGGAACTAACCTAATACCCAAGAACAGGGTATTAGCTTAATAAATTATGGTTACCTTAATACTATGAAATACTGTGTGATGACACAGTAACTATAAAACTTACATAAATAGCATATAAGAAGGTAGTATTCAGTTATGTAGAAATTCCAACATGAATAGGAAATATAGAATCTCAATAATTCATATCAGAGGTTATAGTTTTTTAAAAAATGAGAAAGGGGCCATGTGATGGATACTCAAGGCTACAAGAAAAAGCTCACGTGTGAAAGGCCTGCTCCCACACACCTCCTATGGCAGCTGGGATCTGAAGGTCAGTGAACACAACTGCAGAGGTGAGTGAGCATAGACATTAGTTCCAGCAGAAGGGTTTAGAAATGCTTTGCTTGCTAGACTTGTATGCCTGCCCAGTTGTGCATTTGAAGTGTTTAAAATCTACTGAATGTATAAATATCATTTAAAAATTAGGAGAACTTATTATCTAAGTTTATATATGGGTTTTAATGTTTAAAAGTACTTAATCTATAAGAGATAAAAGCCAAACATTGATCAAAGAAAATGTGTTCCTACATTTACAAATTGGAATTAAGAATAAAAGATTTGTACATTGAGCTTAAAGATTTAAGAAAACTAAGCCCTAGAACTAAGTCTTGAAACAGAATTTTATTAAATTATTGGTTGAAACAAACAGCTTATGATTTTTCTAGCATACAAGTATGCTTCTTCAGACCTTAGAAAACTCAGTTGTCACCATAAAGCCATTAAAATACCAAATTGTAGGACGGCACCTGTGGCTCAGTGAGTAGGGCACTCCATATACTGAAGGTGGCAGGTTCAAACCCGGCCCCGGCCAAACTGCAACAAAAAAATAGCCGGGCGTTGTGGTGGGTGCCTGTAGTCCCAGCTACTCGGGAGACTGAGGCAAGAGAACTGCCTATGCCCAAGAGCTGGAGGTTGCTGTGAGCTGTGACACCATAGCACTCTTCTGAGGGCAACAAAGTGAGACTGTCTTTAAAAAATATATATATATAATATATATATTATTATAATAATATATATTATATAATAATATATATGGTATATTATTATAAATTATATAATAATATAATTTATATTATAAATTATATAATAATAATATATATAATATATATATCAAGTTGTAGAATAAAATAGTCACAAAATAATAGTTCTCAACATATATTATTTATAGGCCAGGGACAGTCCTTGTGTATTATCTAATTAATCCTCATCATAACCCTAGGAAATAGCCTAATTCTAAAAAAAAAGGAGTTGAAATAAAGTGAGCTGCCCATAGTCAGATGGACGGGAAGTGGCAGAGCCTACATATGAACCAGGAATCTGACCTCAGGAGCACCTATACCCACAAGCACACCACTGCCTATAGTATTATTCCATTTGAAAATGTCTACAATATGTCAGTGAAAAAGATTATAAGATAATCAATTATAATTTTTTTTTTCTTTTTAAGAAATGGGATCTTACTGTCACCCAGGCTAGAGTGCAATGGTATCATCATAGTTCACTGTAACCTCAAACTCCTGGGTTCTAGCAATCTTTCCACTTCAGGCTCCCAAGTAGTTAGGACTACAGGGAAATACCTACATGCCTGATTTTGTTTTTTGTTGTTGTTGTTTTTTGGTAGAGATGGGATCTTGCTATGTTGCCAAGCCTGGTCTCAAACTCCTGGCCTTAAGTGATCCTCATATTTACCCTCCCCAATTTTTTTTAAAGATATATAAATACATTGGAAGGTACTCTAGATAGTATTACAGGAAATTTCTTAGTCTTCATAATTTTGCAGAAAGTTAATGTAAACCAAGAAAAGAATTTTTAACATATAATTCTCCCTTCTTATGGAAGAAAAAAGAAAAAGAGCCTCTTAGTTTCTCTATAAACCATATCTACCATTTATACTTACTGTTACTAATAAACTACCATGTTTAATTACTTTATGCTTGCAAGATCCAGTTTAGCTGAGAAATCTCATGCCCATAAAGTTGTTCTTTCTTTCTTTTTTTTTTTTTGAGACCAAGTCTCACTTTGTCACCCTTGGTAGAGTGCCATGACATCATAGCTCACAATCTCAAACTCTTGAGCTCAAGAGATCCTCTTGCCTCAGCCTCCCACATAGTTGAGACTAAGGCAACTGCCACAACACCCAACTATTTTTTTAGAAAAGGGGAGAGTTGGAGTCTTGCTCTTCCTCAGGTTGGGTTCAAACTCCTGAACTCAAGCAATCCACCCACCTCAGCCTCCCAGAGTACTAGGATTACAGGTGTAAGCCATCACGCCTGGCCCATAAGGTTGTTCTTAAAGACCACAATGTCTTGGTTTTTTCTTATTAACTTATTGACTAGTCTGTAAATCCAACATGCTTTTATGAGGGTGCTTTGTTGAATACAGAAGCACCCACCAAGTTTGTTAAATGTTTAATCACAAGTCCTTAAAAAGAAAAAGAAAATTCACTGCTTATAAAAAAGTTCTCATGTATCTGTGAAATATTTTCCCAACAAAAGTAATGTAGAAAGGAATTCTTTTCAGATCATTATTAAGTTTTTATATTGCTATGAGGCCCCACATCTTCTTGGACATGATACAATTTAAATTAGGGAAAGTGTCACCAAAATATCTTGGTGACACTTTATTCTGACAATGGCTTGGAAAAAAACATTTTTTTTTTTTATGTAAAAGATATAATTGAAAAATCAGCTACCAATGACTGTAATTCTGAACTGTGGGGGAAATATACTTGGGTAGAGAATAAATATTTCTTATCTGGAATTTATTTACCATTCCATGTAAGGTAGACTAGACTACTTTAGTTCTGTATCTAGTCATTATATAAGGAAAACACAGCCTATCTATAGAAAATAATTAGTGGTTGTGGCTCAGTGGGTAGGGTGCTGGCCCCATATACTGAGGATGGGGCTCTGGCCAAACTGCAACAAAAAATAGCCAGGTGTTGTGGCAGGTGCCTGTAGTCCCAGCTACTCAGGAGGCTGAGGCAAGAGAATCGCCTATGCCCAAGAGCTGGAGGTTGCTGTGAGCTGTGATGACATGGTACTGTATCAATGGCGACAAAGTGAGACTCTTTCTCTAAAAAAAAAAAAAAAAAGAAAACAATTAGTGGGTGGTTACCTGGGACTGCATGTGGATATGAGGAGTGATTGCAAATGTGCTAGAAGTTTCTTTTTTGAGGTGATGAAAATGCTGTAAAATTACATAGTGATGATGGTTGCACAATTGTATACATTTACTAAAAATCACTTAATTTTACCCTAAGGGGAATGAATTTTATAATACTGAATTATAACTTAATTCAGGAGCTATAGCCCATCAAGTTCAATTATTACTAAAGAACTAGAAAAGTAAGAACGATCCCATATTCTCTTATTAACTCCCAGGCTCACTTATCTCTATAAAATGCAACACTTACCAGTTACGTACTTTTGGGGGGTTTTTTTGTTTGTTTTGGGGTTTTTTTTTTTTTGAGACACAGTCTCATTATGTCACTCTCGGCAGAGTGCTGTAGCGTCACAGCTCACAGCAACCTCAAATTCTTAGTCTTAAGCAATTCTCTTGCCTTAGCCTCCCAACTAGGTTGGACAACAGGCCCCCCACTGCAACACCCAGCTATTTTTTAGTTATAGCTGTCATTGTTGTTTAGCAGGCCTGGGCCGGGTTCGAACCCACCAGCCCCGGCGTATGTGGCTGGTGCCCTAATCACTGAGCTACAGGCACAGAGACTAGCTGAGCACTTCTTAAGCAGACTGTCTAATAACACACATTTCTAGGTTTTCTACAGACAAGATTAAGAACCAGCCAATGAAAAGCAAACTATTTAACAAAATTCGTGGAAACCGTGCTCCAAAAATAAACTTGTAACTAAACAATATGAAGTGACAAAAACCAGATAAATTTTCTTTTAGAATTTATCAAAATCTACCATGATTCACAAGGGCAGGTCTGTTTTATTTCTCACTTAAAAAAAAATAGTCACTTTAAATGGCTAGGTAGACCATTTAGTACGTGTTGAAATGAATGCACTACTTATTTACCCAGAGCAAATATTAGCTGTGCAAATCTGAAAACAATAAATTCTGGGATTGGGAGTATTTCACAAGAAGGGATGATATGCAGCTCCCAGTGAGCACAAAAACAGAGCTGACCTGCAGCAAGTGTTTCCGTCTTAACTAAGTGGCTACAATAAAGGACCTTCAATAAAATCTGACTCTCAAAATGTTCCACCAGATGTTTTAAAGTTTGGCTTCTTTCAGTAGACTATTTCCTAGCTTTAGTCTTTCTTTTGGTGACTGCAGAAATCTGACTGTCTGATCGGATTACAGCATATTTTGGAGGGAGAAAACCTCAGCCCTTGGGGTTGGGGGCGCTAAAGCTCTCCAGTAGGTGGAATATTAAAAAGAAGCTAGAGGCACATAGGGATAGGCAATTTAACAATCCCTGGTAAGATACCAAGGATGAGGTAAGGTGAATGAAATGAACAGATGAATAAATAAATGAGTGAATGGATAAACAGCAGGTAGATGGGTAGACTGTTGAGATACACCCTACATCAGGGGTTCTCAAAGTTAAGTGGCAGAGTTTGGGACATACCATGCACCCAAATGATGGCTGATGCTTGCCCTGAACCTCTTGTCCCCACTGCCATTCCTAACAGATACAGGAAAATTTCTGCAGGGTGGGGACAGGGGTACTCCCCAAGGTGTCTTCCTCTTTCTCTAGGTGTTTTCAGTGCTTAGTACAAAGAACTAGTATGAAATTTTCTACTTCCCATCCCTTTCTGGACTTATTGCCAGTGAAGGACATACAATATACCTCTGGCCTCAGAGAATAAATAGGATTGAAGGCTTATCTTTGTGTTAAAATGCCTGCCTACTTTAGCAGATGAACAAAGGAAGTCCCTATAATGTAAACAGACATTTAACTTTCAATAATCTGAACTCTAATTTTAACAACAACTCCCAAAATATACAGGATAGATATCTGGTCACTAGGGTCATTCCTTGCAAATGGTATTACCTGCTCCATGTTTAATGGCCACACAAAAGCTGCCAGCACTAGTTTGGTTCAAAAACCCTGGGGGCTTTATTAGCAAGGTTAAACACAACAGTCTAACTGAACAACAGTGATAATTGTCTGCGTATACGTTCCTAGCTTGCCTTAGATACCCAGATGATTTATATACCCAGAAACTGATTCTTTAGGTTTTAATGCCATGGGGTTTACTTTGTAACAGTAGGCTGCACAGATTACCTATTGAAATAAGAGCTATCTGAAAATCATTAAAAAAAAAATCCCATTTAATAGTTTTACAAGGTACTTAAGTCTGACATTGGAGCTGATACTTTCTCCCAGGAACACGGCTGGTCCAGGAAAGAAGAAAAACAAAAGCTGAGTCTACCAGTTTTACACAATATTCCCCAAACCACATAATACCTTTTAAATGATGCAGAGATCTCCTTCTAAATAAACAGATCAAAGTCAATAGTATATTTCTTCATCAACAACAAAAAAATCTCTCAGATTTGGAAGCATAATATTACTAAACAAAAATCAGGACAAGAAATGAAGAGGAAAAAAAGAATTGTTCCCTTAAAATAATTTTTATAGCCAGAGGTGATAGCTCACACCGATAATCCCAGCACTTCGGGGGGCTGAGGTGGGAAGGTCAGTGGAGGCCTGGAGTTGGAGGATGCAGGGAACTGTGATCATGCCACTGCACTTCAGCCTGGTTGACAGAGCAAGACAGGTTTCTGAATGAACAAATGAATAAACAAATACAGTTTTATAATGCTCTACTTTAATACAACTCCTTTATTCCATGCCCTTCAGATTATTCTAGAAATCCATATACAGCAGAATTTCTATAAGTTGATCACCCAAGTGACTGTAAAACTGGTCAACACATGGGGGTGGCCAACCTATGGAACAACGGCTGCTGTCCATCAGGCGCACGTGCTGTCCATGCGGTGCACATCCAGCCTCTGGAAATTAAGTCAACTTAAGGAGGTGGTCACTTAGGGAAGCTGTCAGCTACGGAGCTTCTACTGTGCTGATTTCTCCCTCTACCACATGGGAGCCAGTGTATTTCATACTATTCCAAAAAGTTACATGGAATAATATAAACATGCTATTGAAATGGATATTTTAGGATGACGTCTTGAAACACTGCTTGGTGTTTACTAGTGCATTAGAAGAGAATACTACCACTTTGTTTTGTAATTTGACCAAAATTACTCTTTCAGCAAGAGTCTATAGAAAGGAGTGAAATAATCCTGTTCTAGAATGGAGATAAGGACAGAGACTGGAGGAGAAACAACATTTGACCAGACACTTGTGGTTCGTATGTTTGGTGGTCACAGTAGAGGGCTCAGGCCTGAGAACAGGGAGCTTACCCAATCTCGGTGCTGCTACGTGCACTTTCATATCATTTCCTTGTAGGAGTTTAAAGTCTAGGATTAGACATATTGATGTTAATTTAACATACAATAGGTTAATGGTTATTATACATATTTGAGTTTGTGTACTGTGCCAACGAATCAATATCAAGAGAGCTTACAAGGCCTGAGATATTTAAGAGAGCCCTTCCTAGAAGAATTAGGTACTGAAAAATGAAGCAGAAGGAAGGTTGCAGAATTTGCACCTTCAGCAGGCTAGTCCTAACTGCTTGTTGCGATTTAGCTGTGGTATCACACAGGCCTTGGAAGAGGGCAATGACAAGAGAAGCAGAAAGACCAGACAACTCTGTCTTAAAGTCTGATGCTCAGCCCACCTGGGTTCAAGGTACAGTAGGGTTTTCTATGTAAGGAAAGAAAAAAATAGGAAAAGGGAAAGAAAATAGAAGACCCAGAAAGGACCACAAATCCTACATTTCTTGTTTTCTTATGCCAACCACAAGTGTGTTCCACAAACAAAGCAATAAAGAATGTACAACATTCATAGTCTATGCTATTTTCAGCTTACCTTAAAAAACAAAAAGCTGTTTTTCTAGAGTTGCTTTCACGTGAATGGCCAAATAAGCCATTGCTTTCAAGTGGTATGAGACTACAAGAAGCAATACCCTCTCCAAAAAGCCATTAAGTTCTCTGAATGAGGATCTACTTTCTCCTGGAACTTCAACTGCTACATTGCATTTAAATACCTAATTGTCTCCCCAAAGCACTTATTTGACTAGTGCTTCCAGTTTTGGCTTCAGAGACTGGTTTCTGCAATTAATCTCATAATTAGGATTTATGTTCCTCACATGTGGGGCTAGGAAGAAGGACCCAGATTTCCCAACCCAATCCAATACTTCATAGAAGGAATGCACACATGAAGAAACACCTAGAGAATAACATTAAGAGACGAAATTTACCTAAAAGATTAAAATCTAGAATCTAACAGAATGTCACTTAAACACAATTTTAAGGAATATAAGCTACTGTGACATTGGTATTTGAAATCACGTACAAATTTTTATCTATAGAGTTTTCATTTATTAAAATAAATTAAGGAAATGAAGAAAAACTGTCATAAAACGTAAACTTCCAAAAATTTTCACTGGAAAGTCTATATAGCAAAAACAATTTACTTGAAGGAAATAAAGAAATTTTGTTTTTTCGCATTGTATCTAAACAGTAGGAAATACTGGCAGTTAAATATATGATCATTCAGAATCCTTGCCAATAGACATATTGTCTCCTGGGGAAAAATAAAGACATTTAGAACTAAATGTTTTTGCTCTAAAGCAATTGATTCAGTAACCATCAGGGCATAATGCATTTCTCTCTCAAAATAGGCAGAACAGCTCAGCTCAAAACTTTATTTTCATTTGTGATCAACTGAGCTGGTTAACAAAGTTGCAAACATATGTATTTTTTTTGTGACCTACTCTTCTAAATTGTCCTCCCAATAGAGTTTGAACATTTCACCACCAAGCATACAGGGCTGTTGGTACATGTATAATAGTGATTGTGAAGTATACCCTTGCATACCATTAATTGTGAAAACCCTAACCAATTGCCATTTCCCTTTCACAAAACTCTAGAACAGAATATATAGCTTCTAATTCACATTTCTTGTAGAAATACTATAACACAAGAAATCAGTTCCTTTATCCACAAGCTGTCCCTTCAGCAGATTATTAAAAAAGAAGGAAATGAGTTTGGAAAAGAAAAAGGGACAGCAAAACAAGAGTAAGAGGGATGAAGCTTTGAAAGAGGAAGAAAAAAAGGACAAGTAGAGGTAGACACTGGTACTGCACGTAAATAATTTTTAGGGGCCCAAAGAAAAACACTTTCCATCAAAGTGAAGCTTACAGATTTGTGAGTGCAGACAGGCACTGGAGGATGAGGATCAGTCTTAAAACTCTGAGAATCCAGGTAGAAAATCCAACTGTGGTAGCAACTGTTGGTAAACGCTCTTACAAAGCCACATGACATTAAGAATAAACAACTAGCCTTCGCATGAAAGCTATAAATTTGCTTCGATTCAATTAAAAAAAAAAAAGAATAAACAACTACATGTAAAACATATTTTGGTTATATATAACCAAAAAAATAATACATTATAGTTATTTATTTAAGCAAAGCTTTCTCTGGGGATCTTGGCTCTTGTCTTTCTTTGCAGGTTTTCATTCCCATATTCTTTCATATTCCCTATAGTCCTATGAGGATAGGTGATTTCAGAAACCTGACCCTTGAACTCTACCTTCAAATGCCATTAAGAAAATATAAAAAGAGACAAGAACAGAGAATAACTTTGCTGTGATATCCATACTTTTGCAATGAGAGGAGAAATAGAAATGGAAGATAAAATTGAGGTGGCCTACTTACATAGCTTGACACATTTCCTTACTTTTTATCTGGAGCTGATTTATCCTATACCTCCTCCAATAATCTTAGGCCAAAGAGTTCCCACCACTAAAGAATCTCCTACACAAGAACCTTCTCCATGTCTCATTGACAAATAAACACACAAACATCTACCTTACTGTAATTCATGGATAAGGAACACTAGAACATTACCTTGAAATAAAGCCTATTAAAATGTATTTTAAGCTGTAATCAGAAAAGAACATAAAAATTGCACTGAACTGCTAGTAAGATCATAAATTGATACAATTCTTTTGAAAATCTCTCTTTTTAAATGCAAGAGATTTTAGAAGGCTTATACGCATATCTCTTGACATAACTACTATTGAGAATTTATTAGTGAGAATTTGTTTTGGAACAAGTCTTAAATACAGAAGGAATGTTATCCATAATAACATCCAGTGAACCATTAAAACAACATAAAGGTCTACAGTTGGAGACTGAAGCATCCACAAAATGCATTGAACTTGTTTTAAATACGGAACTGTATTCTTAATTTCCAAAAAAAGTATGTGTGTATGTATGTAAAAGGCCAATGCTGTAAAAGGCCTTACTACTAATGCTGGGTAGTATGATTTAGCAGTGGTTTTAATTTCTTTCATACTTTCTTATTTTAAATTGGTGGCAATAAAAGAATTCACCATGCCTCTAATAAAATAAAAGTACTTTCATTTTTTAAAAAACTGTTTAAGATGTTAATGACAAGCTGAGCCCCATAGCTCAGTGGTTAGAGTACTGGCCCTGCACACCAGGGGCAGCAGGTTCAAACCTCACCTGGGCCTCATTAACAACAACAAAAAAGATGTGAATGACAAAAGGAAACTGCAGTATAATTTCAATAATGTACAGATGTATATTACATATACTAGAAATAACTCTTAAGAAAATAAGCCCTGGTTCAGCACCTATAGCTCAGTGGCTAGGGCGCCAGCCACATACACCGGAGCTGGCAGTTCAAATCCAGTCCCTGCCAACCAAACAACAATGGCAACTACAAGAAAAAAAAATAGCCGGGCGTTGAGGCGGGCACCTTAGTCTCAGCTACTTGGGAGGCTGAGGCAAAAGAATTGCTTAAGCCCAAGAGTTTGAGGTTGCTGTGAGCTGTGATGCCACAACACTCTATAGAGGGCAACATAGTAAGATTCTGCCTCAAAAAAAAAAAAAAAAAAAAAGGAAAAGGCAATAAGCCCTAAATACATACTGGTTAATTTGAATATATTTATAGTTGACTTTTATTTGATTCTTGGTTATATTTTCTAATTTTCCATCACGATTATTCTTATAATCAGGAAAATGCTAATGGTTATTTTAACTAGAACAGCATTGATAGAGTGAATAGGGAGGAAAAGTTAAGAGCACAAGTATGCTAAAATATTGGTCAGAGTATGAGTTTTTTTCTTTCCTACATTTTTGTATAGTTTACATTTTGAAATGTTTTCCTTATAAAATGTTATATTCATAGCTGAAAGAATCAGAAACCATTTGTGGTGGTGGTGGTGTTTTTATGGAAGCATTTATTAACTGAAAGCTCCCTTTATTTCATGTCTTTACTCAGCCTCAATTAACTACAGTCAAATATAAACATTTAGGATGTTATATTTGGGGAAAATATAAACTGTCAACTCTTGCCTGAGAAAGGCTGGTAAACTAATAACTATTTGGATGTTATAGCTCTAACCTAAAGTCTACACCCAATTAAATTCGTCTTTACTTACTATCAACCTTCAAAGAGATTTCATTGTGCTCAGTGTGTTACTACTGCAGGGTTTATAACAAGAAGGGTGAGAACTGCTTTATGAATGAATTCATTTCATATAAAGGATGTCACCAAATATTTGACAAAATAAAACAAGTCACTCATTTGATTATGTTTATTTACCCCCAACCAAAAACAGCTGCCAAATCAAAAAGAATCAGGCAGACCTGATTTGATTTACCTTACAAACAAATGTATCATTATACACAAACATGAATAAATTACGTGGTTACCGGAAAGGTACATTGATTGGAACATTTACTTGCATTAAAAAAATAAATAAGCAACATTTCCTAATTTTATTACCTAAAAAAAGACAGATATTCATTTCATAATGTGTAGTTAAGTGCCTCCTATGTACTAGACACTGCTCAAGGAATCCAAGAGTTTTGAAACGGTCACCTCCTTCATGGACCTTGCATTATGCTCACGTAAGATAATACAAACTGTGCTATGAGGCTCAGCGCCTGTAGCTCAAGGGGCTAAAGTGCCAGCCACATATACCAGAGCTGGTGGGTTTGAATCCAGCCCAGGCCTGCCAAACGACAATGACAACTACAACCAAAAAATAGCCAAGTGGGAGCTTGTAGTCACAGCTACTTGGGAGGCTGAGGCAAGAGAATCACTTAAGCCTCGGAGCTGGAGGTTGCTGTGGCTCTGTCTCAAAAAAAAAAAAAAAAAAAAAAAAAAAAAAAAAATTAGGACAGGCCACGGGGGTAA
>CAUYON010036065.1:0-41215 GCA_963573935.1 Arctocebus calabarensis
CCCCGGTTTTTGTGGTTACGCCCCTCAAAAAAATCAGCCCAGGCCACCTTGGCCCCCCATTTTTTCCCTCCCATGCCTTCATCATGTGCGAGGGCCACCAGGTTCCACCCCCCCCCCCCCCCCACCGGGCAGAGCCAGCAAGGCAGAGGTGAAGGCTGTGGGCCCAGCAGCATGAGCAGTGCAGGTTCTGTCCTGGGAGCCTCCACTGAAGAGGTGGGGGCTTCATCTTTTGAAACTGTGGGCCAGAGGACCAGGCTGTTCTTTCAGTGGACCGAGAAGGGAGCTCAGTCATCCACTGGGAAGGGGCGTGTGGGTGGTGATAGTTGTGGTGGTGTAGAGGGAGAGGGCCGTAAGGATGGGACCACACCCCGCGGAGTGCCCAGGACAGTTCAGAGGAGGAGGGTGCAAAGGACAGTTCCGGGGCTGGACTGCGGTTTCAGCACTGGTCCCATCCCCACTCTCTGTGGCCTTAGGCAAATGATCTGTTCTCTTTTGCCTCTGTTCCCTCAGAGATAATTGAACTTCACCTTGTGGCATTGCCGTGAGGGGTAGATGAGTCAGTGTGTATACTGTGTAATATGCTCTGAGTGGTGCACATCCACGCTCACTGTGGTGGTGAAGTTGCTTTTACCTGCCACACACTGTACTAAGTTCTCTACGCGCGTGATCATTTAACACTCACAGTGACCCCAGGAGTCTTAAATTATTTATCCCCATGGTATTACCAAGGAAGGGTCTGAATTCAGAGAGATTAAGTTAACTTGTCTAAGGTCTCACAGCAGGTATATTGTAAAGCCTGGATTCAGACCCAGGTTAGTTCTTGGGGGTGGCTGTTTTGGTCCGCCTCTGCCTGTTGCACAGAGTCAGGATCAGGTGTGACTGTGCCCTGCCGCCACTTTTGTGATTTACACAGTGATGATCTTGCCAGCTTAGCAAAACAAATGTTTTTTGGATGAGGATTTTGTTACTGTTCCATCAGGCTCCACAGAGCATTGGTCTAAGAGCCTGGGACAGTTATTTTTGCTAAAGCAAAATCTACAAAAAGGCTGTTATGAGAGATATTCATATATTCTTTTAAGAAGCATCTACATAAATCTCAGACTAACCTTGTTTTTGAATCTCTAGTCTTTTTCTAAAAGAATTATTATCACATGACTAAGACTTTGGAACATTCACTACTAAATACTTTTTTAACAGCCTATTTCCTTACAAAATCAGAAAGTAGCAAAATAAAAGGAATATTGCAATCTTTATTTTTATTGGTAATTAGCTCTGACAACATCTCTGAGCACATAGATGGCATGAGGAAAAACTGGCTGGTTGAGGTTGAAGCATATGGAAATAGTAAGCCAATGAGGAAAAGTGGAGCCTTAGGCTATGAGGGCAGCGTTGGGCCTTTGCTAGATGTTAGACCAGACCCTGTTTCTGCTAGGGCTTGGAGAAGTGGCTGGTGTGTTGTTTTGGCAGGGAAGAATGGTTCCACATCACTCTTCTGTCCTGAGAGTCCAGCCCCTGGCCTGCCACACCAAACACAGGTGGCTGCCCCTGAGGACAACCCTCCCCCGTCCCCTCTCCCCACGTCTCTTTGTTTTTCCTTCTTTTACTTGTCACTCTCTCAGGCACCATGCCAGCTACTGGAGATACTTGGAAGTCCTTTTAGCCCTATGGGGAGAGACAGTAAATGATTGTGTTAGTGTGTGAACTGTGGTAGAGGGAGGGCGAGGCAGCTGCAAAGAGAAGTCTTTCCAGAGGAGGTGTTGCCCGGGAAGGGGGAGAGGCCAAGCTGGTGAAATTCCTGGCCTGCCAGCGGCTGACTTAAATGGGGAGTGGTGGGAGATGAGGCCTAAATGGTGCCTGGGGGCTAGATGGTGAGGAATGTTACATCCTGCAGGCACCAGGAACCCGGAAAAGCACATGAGACTAGCGAGCAATAGGATGGGGTGTCCTTAGTGGCTGCTGTGCCGCAGAGGGGAGGGCCTGGGGGTGAGGGCTGGAGGCCAGGCCTCTTAGGAGACTCCTGTAGCAGTCTCAGTGGGAGAGGACAAAGGAGCTTTCTCCAAGTGCCCTCCCTGGAGCCAAACAGAAAGAGCCAAGAGCATGACAGAAGCTTGCAGTGAGTGTAGTCAGGGAATCAAAAATTCTGCTCTTTCAGGCCATCTTGCCGGGGCATTGGTCTTTCATTTGGGTCCTGCTCTGGCTGATGTGGTGGCCTGACGGTTGGCCATGTCCTCTGCCCTCCCTGCCCTGCCCCTTTAGGCCCTCTCCTAGATATCTTGTGGCACCAGCTTCTCTTTTCTAGCTCCTGAAGTCCCAGATTTCCATCCCGACGAGAGACCCCTCAGGACCATTCCTCATGTCTGTGGACCACTGTTTCTCCATCAAAGGCCAAGGCACTGTGATGACAGGGACCATCCTCTCAGGCTCCATCAGCCTCGGTGACAGTGTGGAGATTCCTGCTCTCAAGGTCAGTCTCACCTTGGCTTTTCTTTAGGCCTCTCTCTCCAGCAGCCAACCAGGGGGATGGTCCCTTTGCCTCTTCAGCTGCTGAGCATATGGGGCCTGCCCAGAGGTACTGCTGATGCCCACTGCCTGCATCCTTTCTCCTGCCTCTCCTACCCTCCGGCTTCCCTGCCCTGCCCTGTCTGGCTCCACACTTCCCTCACCTCCCGTTCTAGAACTACGGCTCTTCCTAATTCTTATAACAACACCTGATTCTTGGAGGCCTATGAAATGCCATGATGAGGTGTTCCCAAGTTGATGTTCTTTGTAGGTAAACACCTGAGGCTCCAGAGTGCAGTGTGCTCGAGATAATGTGGTCAGCAGTGAGGGTGCTGGAGGTGAGCCCTTCCTCTGTGCGTGCCACATGGATATCATGGATATCAGGGTGGCAAGTGCATGTGGATTTATTTCTGGGTACCTTTTTCTCATGAGAATTTAAAATTAAACACAATTTGAACTTTGTAGCCCTCAGAGTCATGCAGTCTGAAGGAAATTCAGATGAGTTTCACACTCCTGGTGGCCATTAGCAAATGCCATATTGCCCTTCTATAGACCTGTGAGAACAAGGATGGACACAGTGTCTCCCTGCCGCCCTCTCTGCTGGTATCACGGTCTGGCTCTGGTTCACGAAGTGTCCTGTGGCTTTGGTATTCCCCTTAGTCAGAGGGCGTTTCTTATAGCGTGACTTTACTAAAAGACAGCCTTCCTGACCGTCCTTTACCTTCAGGAATACAGGTGGGGGCCAAGGGCTAGTTAGAGGAAGGCATGCTGGGGTCAGCCTGGCACTCGGGAAGCAGAGGTGTACAATCAGCCCTGTGGACTAAACAGCTGCTGGAGATACTTGCAGGTGCTCGCCACTCCAGGTGTATGAGTTTAGTGTGTGTGCTAATTGGGAAGGGCTACTTGGAATGCTATGTTGAGGCATTTTTAAGATTATTTGGCTTCCTAGTTACATTAGTCTAGTTTCTACAAATAAACAGAATAGGAGATACAGATACCTAGGTATCTACGTATCTATACCTGTGTATCTTGGGATATCTAGATACCTGTGTGTGTGTTCCATAGGTTCTATTTTTCCAGAGAACCATGGCTAATAAACCTAGTATTAGACACATATAGATACACATATATATAGAGAGATGGTATTTTAAGGAATAAGCTCATGCAGTTGTAAAGCCTGGCATGTCTAAAATGTATAGGGTAGGCCAGCAGGATGAAGACCTAAGGAAAACTTACAAATCGAAGGCCATTTACTTGCAGAATTTCCTCTTCTTTAGGAGAGGTTAATCTCTTTTCTCTATGGCCTTCAATTGATTGGATGAGGTCTACTGCCCGCATGGGGGAAAATCTGCTTTAGTCAAAATCCACCAGTTTAAATGTTAATCTCATTCAAAAACATCTTCACAGGCCAGTTGCAATGGCTCATGCTTGTAATCATAGCACTTTGGGAGACCAAGGTGGGAGGATTGCTTGAGACCAAGAGTTTGAGATTAGCCTGGGCAATATAGCAAGATCCCATTTCTTAAAAAAAAAGAAAAGAAAAGAAAAATTAGCAGTGTGTTGTGGTAGGCACCTAAAGTCCCAGCTACTTAGGAGGCAGAGGTAGAAAGACCACTTGAACCCAGGAGTTTGAGGTTTCAGTGAGCTGTGACCTAGGCAACAAAGTGAGGCTCTGTCTCTCTTTCTCTCTCTCTGCACACACACACAACTCCAAAAATACCTTCACAGAAATACCCAGAATAATGTTTGAGCACATATCTGGGCACTGTGGCCCAGCCAAATTGATACATGAACTGAGCCATGTCACCAGGTTGACTTGGACCATGATGGCAACGCTGGCTGAGCAAGAGAAAGAGAAGAAGCCCTCCTGGCACCCATGACTTTAGTGCCATAGCTCTCCCCAGGCTAGAGCAGCATGGTTTCTACATGGAACAGGAATGAACAGGGCTCCCCTAGTTTTCAACACTCCCCCCCACACACACTGTTTGTGGTACTGTAGCTGTTGCTTCCTCCTGCAGGGGCTGAGGGTGTTGGGAAGAGTCTCCTGACCAGACAGGAACAACCAAAGGAAAAGACTCAGCTTTGGCCATGTTCTAGGGCTCCTTGGATCTGGCAGTAGGAGTCAGACAGCAAGGCCAAGCCCTTCCCTGAGTGCCTGGGCCTCCCCTGGACACTGTGGGTAATAATTCCTTCCTCTGCCTGCTGTTATGGAGTCTTCTCTGAAGAACTATCAGTCCCAGAAAAAGACTGGTTGAATAAAATCCACTTTAAGCCAGGGACTAAAAGCACAAATCTTAAAAAATAAAGCACAAAATTATGAAAATAAACTAAATTTATATTTAACAAAATTAAGATTACATTTGTGACTGTGTGCAGATTCTTAGCTGGAACAGAAAATATATCAGTATTAAACTTCTTTCTGGTCCCTGTGCTCCCTCTGGGGCCCCCCTGACCTGGCATCCTTTCTACCCTAGGAGAAGACATGTTTGTAGCTTGGGAGAGATGCTGGGTGGTGTCAGAATCGGGGTTGGGTGGGGGTAGGCTTTGAATTGGAGGGAGGACAGTTTTTTACTAACAGGCTCAGTGGTTGCAATGTTAGGACCAAGGGCGTGGTGGAGAACAGAGGCAGAGATAGTCAGCCATGGCGAGCAGGAGGGGAGATTAGAGTGGGGACCTGGTCTGAGATCTTTGGCCCCTCTTGTTGTCCTTATGAAGGTGGAACTTACCTGTGTGATCCCAGTCACTGGTCTGCAGTACTTTGGTGCTTGGCAGATACGACTTCAGTTCTACTCTCACTGTGTCCCTATCACCCTTCAGCCTACTTCTCAGCCATCTCAGTGTCTACTATTGCCTGATTATTTAATTTACCTGTTAGGAAAAGCAGAACTTGCAGGCAGTGTACTTGGCTGGGGAGATTTCCAAGTAAAAATGAAGAAACTGCCTTTTTTCTCTTTTGTTGCTTATAGCAAAATGTGAAAAGAAAGAAATGAATTGAGGAAGGAACTTTTAGCAAAAGGGATCCATCCAGTGCTTGATGACTTGGGAGGTTCTGAGCCTGTCCAGGTTGCAAAGGATGCTAAAGTTAGGAAATTCACTGCTGAGAAAACAAGCCATGGAGAGAAGGCCAAGGGTCAGGCTGGAAAACTTGTTGGAAGAGATCAGGTATATGATTTATGGATCCAACCTTAGCAAGAGCCAGGAATAAAGACAGACTTCCATAGGATGTATAGAAAACCCTCTTGTTTAATGGTATGGGTCCTCTTGATGGAAATGGGAGACTCTCAAGATGAGAATGTCATACTAGCAAAAACACTGGAATGAGAGGGACAGAGACTTGACAAAATGAGGGAACAGGTAGCTCTTCAATTTCTGGCATTGTACAAACAGGAAAGAGACTGACAGAAGTACTCCACTGCAAACACTTGCTGTCCTTCCAAGTCGTGTGACTGTCAGGGCAGAGCATGTGGACACAGAGCAGAGGCTAGACACACTGGCCCAGGGGGATGGCCCCAGCGCCTCTGCATGCACAGAGGGCAGAGGGTCAAGCCTCAGAAAGTCGGTCTCACTCAGGTACTCAAACTTAATGGAATTTTCCCTGCTGGGTTTCAAACTTACTTGGGACCCTCCACTTTATCCCTTTTGGAATGTTGGAAGAAGATAACTTGTTTTCTTGACCCATGGATGAAAGGCATTTTGCCCCAGGATAAATCATACCGAGAGTTTCATCCATACTTGGTTAGGTAACTTACCTGATGAGATCAGAGACTTTTTAAGGTCTAATAATAATATTTAGAAGAAATTTTGGACTTGGAGTTAATGATTTAATGGGACTTTAATTGGGACTTTGGGGGTTGTTGGGATAAGGTGAATATATTTCATGCATGGGATGGATAGGAACTTTTGGGGACCACAGGGGAGACTGTAGTCTGTTGAATTTTGGCCTGCAACAGATATGTCCACCCAGAACCTCAGAATGTGATCTTTTGAGGGCCAGGTGTGGTGGTATGCACCTATAATCTCAGCCACTTGGGAGGCTGGGGTGGGAATATCACTTGAACCCAGGAGTTCAAGGCTGTAGTAAGCTTTGATTGGGTCACTGCATTCCAGCCTGGCAACAGAATAAGACCCTGTTTCTATTAGGGAAAAAAATTATCTATCTATCCATCCATCCCTCCCTTCCTCCTTCCCTCCCTCCATCCATCCTTCCTTCCTTTTTGGAATAAGGGTCTTTGCAGATGCAATTCAGGTAAGGCTTTCAGGAAGAGGTTACCCTGGATTACAGTGGGCTCTAAATCCGGTGACCAGTGTCTTTCTAAGAGACAGAAAAGGAGAAGACTCAGAGGTTGACAGATGACTGGAGCTATGCAGCCCAAGCCAAGGAGCACCCCTAGTTGCAGGCAGCTGCAAGAAGGTAGCAGAGAGGCATGGAGCTGATTCTCCATTAGAGTCGCCAGAGGACCCAGCACTGCGGACTGGCCAATTTGGATTTCTGGCCTCAGATCTGTGAGAGAGGAAATTTGTGCTGTTTTAAGACATCAAGTCTGTGGTCATTTGTTACAGCAGCCTTAGGAAACACGAACATTTTGAAGTCAGAAAAAGCCTAAAGTTGTTTATGATCGTGGGCAAGCTCTTAACTCCGCTGAGCTTTGGCTTTCTCTGGGGGATGGCTGCCCCCAGCTCACCATGTCTGGTTGCTGTGAGGGTGATGAGAGTGGAGTGCCTGGTAGCACCAGAGACTTCACACACTCAGGACAGGTGTGCTCATGCCTGTGTTTCCTGCATTTCTTATTTGACAAGTGTAAGAATTTAGGCCCCAGGACCTTAAGCAATGAGACAGCAGAGTCAGGATTTGAGTCATTGATCCAGCTCCAAAGACTGGGCCCTGGCCATGTACCCTGCTATCTCTGGAGCCCCCGGAGGAGACTCTTGGGCTGGTAGTGTTTCCTGCCCTTTGGGGGCAAGGCCTGCAAGTTCCAGAGCAGCTAGTATGCATGCTGGTGTACTCTGCTGCAGCCTTTCCCAGGCCATAGTGGGTATACAAGCCCATTTTGGAAGAGCCTGAGATTCAGAACTGCTGGCCCCTCTCACCCCTGCCTTCCACTAGCCATGATTGGTGGCTGGTAGCTGTCGGGCACTGGGGCATTGCAGGACGTGGCCCTCTTCCCAGACATAGTGACATCCTTGTTAGATTTCACTAATAGACTTGGACACATCTGACCGCTTGAACTCCCTTGGAGGCGGGGCTCAGCTATTCCAAATAAACAGTCACATTCCCTCCGGGTCTGGGCTGGCCCATGGAGCCTGCCATGTGCTGGCCCCAGTTTCTACTGCCCAAATTCATTCCCAGCTGGGGATAATTAGCTGAGCAAGGAAATGTTGGGGAACAGGTTGTGACAAAAAAAATAAAAAATAAATCTTATTTACATCCCAGCATGGTTTAAACATCAAATATCCTCAGATTCGCCAACTTTTTGCTTTTTACTTTTTGATCCTTAGCCTGAGAAATCTCTCTGTTAAGACTTGATCTTGGGATTTCAGGCTAATGAAGTCTCTGGTGGTGATTGGCTGTCAGGGTTGTAACATAAGAAACTGTTGAAGCCAGATCATGGACAAAGAGAAGGGGCTAGAACTGCAGAGGGCCACAGACTTGGCACTGACCAGCCATGTGGCCACAGGAAAGTCATTTAACCTCTCTGTGTTTCACTAATTCAGCCCAAACTCAGGATGACTCCAAATGCTTGGCTCTGTCTGGGTCCTCTGGAAGATGGGCAGAGTGGTGTGGTGGGAGCCTCTCTAAGTGACAAATGTGAAGTTCCTGGCCCCAAGGAGCTTTATTCTTGCCTGTCAGTATTATTTTCATGAGGGATTTTTATTGCGGGTTCCAGAAGTAGTAAGTGGCAAAATACTTTCCTTGTTATAAGGAAACAGGGCTTTTTAGGGCTACTAAATGAGTCATTGATTGGAAATATGCTTTGCAGCGCCCTCTGGTCTGCTATGAATCAGTTAATGTCCTGACAATGACAAACATTATTAGGTGTATTTGGATACCTCCTTCATTGTTGATAGCATATTCTTCCAAATTAAGTCTGTGTCCAGATTTATTTTTTTCTTTATTAATAATCCCCAGAAAAGAAAAAGAAAATCTTAAGTACTACTTACGTGATGTTACTTTTACCTTTGTCTCTGCCCTTTGAAGGATGAGATAAGACTGTGACATCTGGAAAGAATCCACTTTCTTGCCCCAACAAGCCTGCAGCCACAACTCTTCCAGATCTGACCTCCCCCCACTTCCAGCAGCCCTGCTCTGCTTCCCCCTCCAGCAGCAACTCCTGTTTCTCACCTGGGGCCTTCCTGGCTGCAGGGTGTGCTCCTCCCGCCGTCCAGCTCAGGCTCAGAGTCCTACCGTGCACACATAGGTTGGCACTTAAGTACCGTGTGCTGCTGCATTCATCTTTGTGCCTGCTTCTCCTAAGGTGAAAATCTTGTTGGGGCCACAAGCACTTTCCTGGGTGCTAGGCACACAGGGCTGGCCCCTCCCTGGGCAGCTGGAGCAGGCAGGGTGAGGGGCAATGGAAGTAAAGAGGCAGGGGAAAGCCTGGAGGGAGCCATGGTGTGGCCTTCTGAGCACATCAGCCCTCCTCCCTTGATGGTCAGCTTCAGGAATGGCCCTGCAGATGGGGCCCTTCTTTAGCCCCATGGCCACTGCTCAGGTCAAGCTCCCTAGGCCACCCGCATCACTGCCACTGCATGCTGCTCCTATTCCTGCTTCCAGGGTTGGCTTCTCTAGTCCAGCCCATCCCAGCCCAGCCGACAGGGGGCTCATTGCTGTGTTGTCCATCCCAGGACAAAGCCTGAGGCACTTCACATGGCCTAGGAGACAGAGCATGAGCTCTTTGTGGTGATTGGCCATCAGTTTTGTAACATAAGAAACTGTTGGCTCGGCGCCTGTGGCTCAATGGGCTAAAGCGCTAGTGACGTACAACTGAGCTGGCGGGTTCGAATCCAGCCCAGGCCCAGCAAACAACAATGACAGCTGCAACCAAAAAATGGCGGGTACCTGTACTCCCAGCTACTTGGGAGGCAGAGGCAAGAGACTCGCTTGAGCCCAGGTATTGGAGGTTGCTGTGGATGCCATAACACTCTATCCAGGGTGACAGCTTGAGGCTCTGTCTCAAAAAAAAAAAAGAAAAGAAACTGTTAAAGCCAGATCATGGACAAAGAGAAGGAGAAACGTTGTCACCCCTGCAGTCTCAGTTTCTTATTTCAGAGCCACACAAGGTCACCTGTATGTCTGCATGTCCATCTTCCTTCAAATCCCAATGTAATGCTCCTTGTCATTACCCCCTAGGCCTCCTTCTGTGCCAGAGGGTCAATCCAGTCTGTGGAACACCTGTCTCTTGATTGTGACTTGTTGCTTAATTCTGAGCAAAGAGATATAAAGGAAGTCTTCTAGGGATTTGGAGAAAGGTTTCCTTGCTTCTAAGAAGTCAACCCAGGAAAAGGCCATCTTTCTCATTTTACTGGACATTGGAGGGAGGAAGGGTGTACCACCTGGACTTGGGGGCTAAGCAGCCATCTTGTTCCCAGCTTAAGGGAGGAGAGCAGAGAGGGAAGCAGACTTGGACCCTGGGGGCTGTCGGGTCTGCCTGGCCTTCGAACTTTGTGTTTTGTGAGAAACTGTATTTCCATACCATGTAGCCAGGGTTGTCTGTAACCTGTGGCCCAACGCATCATAGATGATAGAAGTGAAAAGGCACCTCTTTCCCAATATTTATGAGCATAATTAAGGAATAGGCTCTCCTTGGCCTGGATGGATCAGGAGCTCATCCATATGGGCAGGACAAGTCCAAGGCCCTGATAGGACAGGCTAGAGGGGGAGTAGGTGGGTGGGCTGGTTGTCTAAGAAAGCTAGGGTGTTGTCACTAGATGATGCGGAAGAGATGCTGGGTAGACGGCAGTGGGAGGTGTCTGCGCCTTCCTCGCCCCAGTGCTGAACACAGACAGACTGCCTTTGAGTCCTGCTCCATTCCTTACTTGAAGGCAGTGACTTAGTTTTCTCCAGGGTAGTTGTGAGGATTTGATGAGGGCCACATGGCATGCTTGCAGTGGGGCCTGCCACATAGGCCACCCTGTCTCTGTTGCTGTCATCACATGCAGCTCCATGGCTTGTCTTGTCCTTATTTAGGAGCCTCTTTACTTGCCCATGGGTGCAGAGACTCAGGTGGGGTGGTCTGAGCCTTGCGCAGCCCGTACTCCCCAGGAATGCCGAGATGCTGAGACTCTGCAAGGCCTTGGCCTCTGTCTTGCCCTTCTTCTGCCTTGAAATTTGAATCACATCTGCAGCTAAGCTGTAATATCCTGTTGTCTTCCTAATGGGACATGGCTAAGGAAGGACAGTCAACAGTGAGGACAGGAGATTGACTGCAGAGGAAGCAGCGAGCTCAGAAGGGATTCTTGTGTGTGGTCAGAGATCAGTGTCCAGTGTCCTAATAACCTGGCTGCTTGCAGGACATGGCCTCTTTGCGGGCCTCTTTCTTGTAGAATTCCTTGGGCTTATTCTCACCCCTTACCCCCCATGAAGGTCATGCCCTTTCACATCAGGTCCCTGAAAGTCTGCTATACCGAGCAGTACCAGAAGACCTGGTTCCCTTTGTTTCCAGGAAGGGTTTCTCATGCTGGGACATCTGTGCACAAAGATGGCGCTGATGCCCCTGCACACATTGAACCTAAGGGTCCTGAATCCTCAGATGCTGGTGGATAAATGAAGAAAGGTTTCATGTCTGTCTTAGTTGGGATCCACTATTCTTAGTTTAGCATTTGATGGCATTTAGGGGTAGTGAGTTCTGAAGTAGAGTAGGGCCCTGGTCCTTGACTCAGGAGACTCCCTAAAGTAGCCACTGCACCCTGCAAGTTGTTGTGTGAAAAGCATTTAAGTAGAATTAAATCACTTTTATTGTTTCTAGGACAAGATTGTGATTTGATTAAAAGTAACATTTATGGCCAAGGCGGGTGGATTGCCTGAGTTTACAGGTTTGAGACCAGCATGAGCCAGAGGGAGACTCCGCCTCTAAAATTCGGCAGGTGTTGTGGCAGGCGCCTGCAGTCCCAGCTACTTGGGAGGCTGAGGCAAAAGAATCGCTTGAGCCTAAGAGTTTGAGGTTGCTGTGAGCTGTGATGCCACGGCATTCCACCTAGGGCTACAAAGTAAGATTCTGTCTCAAAAAACAAAAACAGAAACAAAAAAATAAGGTATGGCTGGTTGGGGTGGCTCATACCTGTAATCCTAGGACTCTGGGAGGCTGAGGCGGGTAGATCACCTGAGCTCAGGAGTTGGAGACCAGACTGAACAAGAGCAAATCTCATCTCTAAAAATAGCCAGGAGTTGTAGTGGGCACCTGTAGTCCCAGCTACTTGGGAGGCTGAGGCAAGAGAATTGCTTAAGCTCGAGTTTGAGGTTGCTGTGAGCTGTGATGCCATAGCACTCAAAGGCGACAAAGTGAGACTTTGCATCTAGAAAAAAAAAAAGAAATGCTGGCTCTAGGCTGGGCATGGTGGGTTATGCCTGTAATTCTAGCATTCTGGGAGGCTGAGCAAGGTGGATTGCCTGAACTCAGGAATTTGAGACCAGTCTGTGCAAGAGTGAGACCTCATCTCTAAAAAACTAGCTGGGCATTGTGGCAGTTGCCTGTAGTTCTGGCTACTTGGAAGGCTGAGGCAAGAGGATCATTTGAACCCAAGAGTGTGAGGTTGCTGTGAGCTATAACACCAGATTCTGTCTCCAAAAAAAAAAAAAAAAAAATACAAACAAAAATAACATGTATGGTGTGGCCTGGGTGCCACACCAGCGGTGGTCCTGTCTGCTGTGCCCTGCAGGAGTGTTGGGTTTTGGGTTCCAGGTTTGAGTGCCCAGCTGTGTGATTGTGGGGTAGTCATGCACATCCCTCTGTACAGCCAGCCCACCTTTATAAATAAGAGCAGTCTTCAGGTGGAAATGGTTTTTCCCAAAGGGCCTTCAGGCAGTTTGCTTTCACAATCCTGTTTACCATCAGTGGTTCATGGAGCTTCAAGGGGAAACTCTGACTCAGGCCCTAGGGAATTGTTAGATTCTGAAGTAGTGGGAATGAAGTGAATGACAGCTTACCAAAACTTTTGTGCCATTAGCCCTTTGGGGGTGCAGTCATTTCCTCCCTTTAGCTGTGCGCCACAGTTCCTTTGAAATATGACATGCATGTCATCAAGGGGTCTGGAAAATATGAGCTGGCAGTGACCTGAGAACTGGCAGGACCTAGAACACAGGGGGCCGGGGGCTGAAGCAGGTTTCCTCTGTCAGGAAGTGGGTGCCTGGGCAGGGTCAGAATGCTGGTTGGAGGTGGCCTTGGCGCACAAAGTGCAAGCACTGGACTGTACTAGGCAGTATTGACTGCGAGGGTGGGCACTGTCCGTCCACGGAGGAGGAGCACTGCTGCTGCCTGCACTGGAAGCAGGCTCGGGTGCAAGTGAGTGTGGACACCCATGAAGCCACCCCTGTCCCTAATGCCTCTCATGTTGGGGACTGAGCCCAGGCTGACCCTCAGGGAGCCCGCAGAGTGGTCACACAGGCAGCTGTCCCTTCTCATCACGTGGTGCGAATGGCTGTCAGAGCATGGTGGGAGCCGCCAGGAGGGCTGCCAGCCCTGCTTCCCAGACGAGGGGCGTTGGAGCTGAGCCTCAGAAGGTGAAAGAGGGCTTTGCCAGAGCCTTCTGAGCAGAAAACGCAGCACGTGCTGAAGCCCGGAGGTGAGAGAATGCCTCGCTTGTCTGAGGAAACCTGAGACTCTTTGTGCTGGATTCTGGGAAGCAGTATGGTCAGTATAGGTAGTTTGGGTGAAGGGCGGACCACGTCTAGAAGAGGAGTCGTGGCTGGAGTCACATCCTGTAGGCCACGGCCCCTGTGGCCTGAGGCATTCTCTGTGCTCTTGGGAAGCCACCACTGCGCTCTGGGACCGCGAGGCTCCAGGAACCGCTGCACTTCCTTGGCTCCCTCTCACCCACTGCCCTGCTCGCTCTTGCTCAGGTCCCTTCTGGGCATTTCGTGCCCTCCCAGGCTCAGTGCTCGGATCAACCCCCTGCCCCTCACCTAGTATGGGAAGAAACCCCCCGGCAGCCTCTGCCTTCCCTCCCCACAGCCGTGCAGTTCAGGGCCTAGCAGGGTCTAATCCAGGGTTTCTCGGTGTTCATCACCCCTGATGCTTGTTAAAAATTCTTGGTCCCATCCCAAGTCCCTGAATTCTAGTCAGCAGGAGCCAGGGGATCATTGTCATCTGAGGGGATTCTTTTTAGCAGGGAGTTTGAGGTAACTTATTTCTTTTTTTGGAGACAGAGTCTCATGTCGTCCTTGGACACCACAGCAACCTCAAACTCTTGGGCTTAAAGCAATTCTCTTGCCTCAGCCTCCCAAGTAGCTGGGACTACAGGCGCCCACCACAACACCCGACTGTTTTTTTGTTGCAGTTGTTGTTGTTTAGCTTGCCTGGGCTGGGTTCAAACCCGCCAGCCTCTCGGTGCAAGTGGCTGGCACCATAACCCCTGTGCTTCAGGCACTGAGCCCAAACCCTGGGTAGGTAACTGGGCTCTGGAGTCAGACAGATCTGGATCGTGTCCCTGATTTGCCACTTATCTGTGCATCCTTGGCGACTTGACCTCACTGAGCCAAACTTTCTTCATATGCAAAATGAGGAAATGTGAATAATAGCACATGCTTTGCAGAGTTATCGTCAGAGGTAAAAGAAAATAATGGTGTTACATAAAGTGACCAGCGTGATTGTTCAGCACATATTAACAAACACCTAACACGTGTCAGGTGCTAGGCAAAAGGCAGCCCACACTTATGTTGGCTTAGAATTTACCTTTCAACAGTAGGGATCTGAGTGAAGAAATACCTTGCTCACCTGTGGTGAGGTAATGGCCAGCGAAGGGGTTCTGTAGCTCTGGAGAGCTCCCTTGGAGGGGCTCTTGGTATTGCGTTTTGGTTACGTAGTTTGTTTTCGCACAGATTGAGTCAAACTTATAAGTGAACTCTTCATTCAGATAGTGTACACAGTACCCATTAGGTGTGAATTTTCCTGTCCTTGCCTCCCCCTCCCCCATACTTGATTTTCATTGAGTTTTACTTCCGTATGTGTACTTGAGTGTTGATCTAGCCTATTCTTGTGATACTCCCCTTAGAAGAATGGTCTCAAGTTTCATGTAGAAACTAGAGTTATTAAACTGTTATAAAAGATACTGGGTCACCAATTTTTTCTTTTTTTGTAGAGACAGTCTCACTTTATCGCCCTTGGTAGAGTGTTGTAGAGCGTCACATAGCTCACAGCAACCTCCAGCTCCTGGGCTTGGCGATTCTCTTGCCTCAGCCTCCCGAGTAGCTGGGACCACAGGCGCTGGTCACAACTCCCAGCTATTTTTCTGTTTTGCAGTTTGGCTGAGGCCAGGTTTGAACCCACCACCTTCGGTATATGAGGCCAGCGCCCTACTCAATGAGCCACAGGTGCCGCCCGGTCACCAATTTTTTTATGGCTGAGTAGTACTCCATGGTATACATATACTACAATTTAATAATCCATTCATTTACTGGTGGGCACTTGGGTTGTTTCCACATCATTGTGATTGTGATTTGTGCTGCTATAAACATTTGAGTGCAGATGTCCTTTTTATAAAGTGACCTTTTTCTGTTGGGTATATACCCAGCAGTGGGATTGCTGGATCAAATGGTAGGTCTGTGCAGTCTCTGCATATTACTTGCTGTAGGAGTTGGACTGGTTTGCCCCCCCTTCCCTGTACGTGTTCACCAGGATCTGTTGCTTTTGGATTTTACAATGTGAGTCATTCTCACTGGGGTTAGGTGATAGTGCAGTGTAGTTTTGATTTGCATTTTCCTGATAGTGAGATGTTGAACTTTTTTCCTGAGTTTTTTGGCCATTAGTATGTCATTTGAAAAGTTCTTCTTCATTTCTTTTGACTAATTTTTTTTTTTTGGGGGGACAGAGCCTCAAGCCGTTACCCTGGATAGAGTGCTGTGGCATTACCAGCTCACAGCAACCTCCAATTCCTGGGCTCAAGCGAGTCTCTTGCCTCTGCCTCCCAAGTAGCTGGGACCACAGGCACCACAATGCCCGGCCATTTTTTGGTTGCAGCCGTCATTGTTGTTTGGCAGACCCGGGCTGGATTCGAACCCACCAGCTCAGGTGTACGTGGCTGACGCCTTAGCCCATTGAGCCACAGGCGCTGAGCCGTTTTTTTTTTTTTGAAGCAAAGTCTCCCTCTGGCACCTGAGTAGAGTGGTGTGGCATCATAGCTCACAACAACTTCAAGTTTATTGGCTCGAGCATCCTCTTGCCTCAGGAGATGGAGTCTCACTATTGCTCAGGCTGGTCTTGAACTCCTGAGCTCAGGCAATCCACAAGCCTTGGCTTCCCAGAGTGCTAGGATTATATGTGTGAGCCACCATACTGGGCCTTCTTTTGCCTAATTCTTAATTGGATTGTTTGGTCTTATTGATTTGCTTTAGTTCTTTGAAGATTCTGCTTTTCAGTGGTTTATATTGTATGTGTAGCATACAAATATCTTCTCCTATTCTGTAGGTTGCCTCTTTTCTGTATTGATTGTGTCCCTGGCTGTGCAGAAACCTTTTAACTTGATCAGGTCCCATTTATTTATTTTTGTTGTTGTTGTGATTGCCATTAAGGTCTTCTTCATACATTCTTTGCCTAGGCTAATATCTACGTGTATAAGAGTTTTTTCAACATTTTCCTCTAGAATTCTTAGAGTTTCATGTCTTAGGTTTAAGTCTGTTATCCATCGTGAATTAATTACCTTTTTTGAGTGGTGAGAGGTGTAAGTCCCATTTCAGTCTTCTACATGTGGCTATCCAGTTTTCCCAGCACTATTTATATAATAGGGGTATGTCTTTGTTTGCTTTTTTGAAGTACAGGTGGCAATATGAGGTTGGTTTCATATCTGGGTTCTGATCCATAGGTCTATTATGTCTACTTTTATGCCAATACCATGCCGTTGTGATTACTATAGTTTTGTAATACAGCCTAAAGTCTGATAAAAGGATGCCTCCAAATTTGTTCTCATTTATAAGATTTGCATTGGCTATTAGGGATCTTTCTGATTCTATACAAAGTGTAGAACTATTTTTTTTCCCCAAGATCTGGTAATTTAATGGGAATTGCATTGAATCTGTAAATCACTCTGGGTGGTATAGATATTTAATAATGTTGATTTTGCCAATTCATGAACATGATATACTTTTTCCATTTGTTGATGTCCTCTGTAATTTCTTCTTTCAATGTTTCTAATTTTGCCTATGGAATTCCTTCACCACTTTTATTAAGTATATTCCTAGGTATTCTTGAATGACAAAGTGGGCAGCCTTTCAGAGGGCTGGGGGAAGAGCATAGGAGTCTGGCTGGAAGGCTGAGAACCACTGACTTAAGCAGTGCTCTCACTGGCCACAGCTACCCTCTGACCTTGCACCCCAGGGGGGCAGGCCACATCTGCAGTCTGTGCTGAGCCCCTTGCTACACTGGCCTCACTCTGGGTCTCTGCTGGGACCCTTTTATTTTGGGGGTTTTTTGGTTGTTGTTAAAGGTAGGTGTTTCTTGATTTGACTGTGTGTAAAGCTAATGTACCTCGTAAACTGGATATTTATAATTCTTTCTTTTAAGAAATAAAACAATAGGCTCGGCGCCTGTGGCTCAACGGGCTAAGGCGCCAGCCATGTACACCTGAGCTGGCGGGTTCGAATCCAGCCCGGGCCCGCCAAACAACAATGACTGCTGCAACCAAAAAATGGTCAGGTGTTGTGACGGGCGCCTGTAGTCCCAGCTACTTGGGAGGCGGAAGCAAGAGACTCGCTTGAGCCCAGGAATTGGAGGTTGCTGTGAGCTGTGATGCCACAGCTACCCATGGTGACAGCTTGAGGCTCTGTCTCAAAAAAAAAAAAGAAAGAATAGGGGGCGGGACACAATTATAAGAGGGTCTTTGCCTTACAAATGTAATCAGTGTAACCTAATTCTTTGTATCCTCAATGAGTCACAAATAATAAAAAAAAAGAAAGAAAACAATAATATAAATACTATAAACATTGCTTCAGCATTCACAGGCCTCAACCTGTAATAATCACAGGGAAAGAACAAGTGGGATACCTTCTTAAAATAAAGACACTTGCCTGCTTTTGTTTGAAGTTTTGCTAAAACGCTTCATTATAACGCGTTCTTGTTTATAAATAAATTCCTGCCATTCGTAGTTTTTTTTAATCTTTTCAGAAGTATTTAAATGAGATGGTTCTGAGCAAAGGTAGTTCAGAGTCTGAGTTAACCTTCGTGGGTGGCACAGCTGCAGCTCCCTACCCCAGTCAGTGCACCCACCTCCTTGGCTTGCTGTAGGTGCTGTGTCTGTGAAGACATTCATTGTGGGTGTGCTTGCATCTGCCTGCCTGCTGGCCTTGCTGCCTGGTCTCCTCTTCCCCGTGCGTGAACATGTGCACAGGCAGCCTGAGGCAGGGCCTTCCAAGGACAGGTACAGTTCTCTAAGAGCAGATGTCAAGGAAACAGGCCTAGGCTAAGATCAGACCAGACTTCTTGGATCTGCATCTGAGAGGAGGACTTACTAGGAGAAATGAGTGAGGCATGCGTTAGAGAATGTTCTAGGCAAACACAAAGGCTCTGTGGTGGGAGATAGCTTGGTGAGCTTGAAGAACTGGAAGGAAGGCATCTGGGCTGGAGCCAGAGCATGCATAGATGTGGGTGGGGGTGCTGGAAAGGCAGGTGGGGCAAACTGTGCAGGGCCTGGTGGTCTGTTTACATAACACGGGTGGCTTTGAAAGGTAGGGTGGTTTGAGGTTTTTGAGGGTTTTCTGAGGGAGAGACATGGTGGGGAGAATGGATTTAAAGGGAGCTAGGACCATTCTGGGGCCTGGTGGGAAGGCAGTTACAGTAGTCCAGGCAGACTGAGATGGCACAGACCCCCTGGTGGCAATGCCTAGGGCCTTCAGGATTCTTAGGAGGTAGAATTAACAAGCCATGGTGGTGGGCTAGATATGGAGACAGCGAGGGAAGAGGCATGTTACAGAAGGCCCCCAGATCTCTGGCTGAGTGACAGGCCAGGTGGGGAGGGAACCCCGAAAGATTCGGAAGTGAGGGAGGATGCAAAGCCAGGAGTCTGGCTTGGGTCTCAGTGAATTGGAGATACTTGGGGGCATCCACTTGGAGAGAAGGCATAGGAGGCTTAGAGAAGTCTGGGGTAAGGTGTAAGTTTGTGCACTGCTGGTAGAACTAACCTGTGCAGTTGGGGCCTCTGGTTAGAAAAGATACGTTAAAAAGCAACGTAGGCTGTTTCATCTGGGTTCTGTTCTGATGCGTCAAGGCTCCCAGCCCTCTTCCACGTCTTGGCTTTGGAGCCTTCCTACTTCTGGAAGGTGAGGATGGAGTGTCTCTGGCTGTATCATTTTAGGATGGAGGGAAAGGTTTTTCTAGGGACACTCTGGTAGAAACTGCCTTGGCTCCACGGTACCAGTGCTGGTCTGTAAAGCCTCTGGGCAGCAGAGAGGGCAGCCCGGCTCCTCAGCCTCCAGCGCTGCCGCTGTTGCTGCTGCAAAATGAACCAGGGTGACTGGGCGGAAGGTCAGGAGTTTAAGAGCTTGTTTGATTCAAGACTGGGCTAAGAGACAGGACGAGAATGAGCTGGTTTTATATGCGGATCCTGGTATTTTCTTTTGTGTCAGGGCGGAGAGTGGTGGGGCAGGGAGGGAAGGCAGGCCGCCAGTGGGAGCGTGGCCAAGCACAGCACCGCTGATGCAAACCATACGGCCCATCTCCTGGCCCAGCTTAATACAGTCCTTGCTGCGGGCAGGGACGGGCAGGGACACAGGCAGACAGGCAGGAAGGTGGCCAGGAAGGCAGCCTGGGCTGCGGGCTGCTTAACCCTTCAGAGGCTGAGCCAACAGGCGGGCTTCTTCACCTCAGCGTGTTGACATTTCAGCTGGTAATTTTCTGCATTGGGACACTGTAGGCTGTTCAGCATCGTCCCTGGCACATAGCCTTGAGATGCTGGTGGCACTTTCCCCCCAGTCTTGATAACCAGACACTATAAAGGCCTGATGGGGAGAAATTACCCCCAGAGAGTAACCAGTGCCCTACGCGGCAGTGTCAGCTGGCTGGCCCTGCCTGTACCCTTCAGGGGCCCTGTGTCTATGTATGGAGTGCTGCCCAGACCTAAGCATGTGAGGGACATGTTCTTAAGATGCAGGTAGCCATAGGGGCAGAAGACAGATGGGGTTTGCCCAGGGAAATACGGCCAGTAGGAGCCAGAACCTGGAGGCAGTGTTGTTCCGTACCCACCCGTGCCCTCTGCACCCTGCACCCCCGTCCTGGGTTTCTCTGCTCGTCAGTGAGGAGGTGCAGGCTGCCACTTACATGCTTCCTGTGGCTCCTAATTACTCTGCCAATTCAAAGTGCGGTGCCCAGGGAAGCACACATGGGTGTGTTCCCAGGGTGGTTTCTATCTGAGTGAATGGAATGTCTCATGACAGGGGCCGGGTTATGTTAGCTGCAGTGCCACATGCGTGGATCACGATGACCAAGTCATGTGGAAAGACCACTGCTAGAATTGTCAGACCTGAGAGGACGTAGACTTGTCCATCTTGTTCCTAGGTCCTTAGTAAGCAGTTTATGAAAAATAGGAACAATGTAACGCTAAGTGTAAAAACAAGTCTCTGAACAATATGTATGATTCGGTTCCATTTCTGTAGGAAAACTGTGTACAGATGTTTGTATATGAATGCATCAAGAAAGATCTCGGGGAGACACAGCAAATTGTGAACCGCGGCTACTCTCAGGAGAGGGAGGGAAAGTGGAATTGAGAGGCTGAAAGGGAGCTTTTATGTGTTAGTCTAAGTGACTGGTGTTCAGATCTTTTACAACGAGCTGGTATTCATCTGTTTCTTATGTGGTTTTTATGAAAGAAAAAATGCAAAGAGCCAGAGAGAGAGCAACTTTTGTTTGCTCTTCCCTGTCTCTGTCTCACCCCCCATGTGCCCTCACCCACTGTGGCCTGGAAAGGCTTTCTCTGCAGGGGGTGCAGAGGGCTGGTCTGCACCATTCTGCCTGAGGCCACCTTCTCCTCAAAAGGCCCCTGCACAGGGTGCACTGTCGGGCTGTCCCTGCCTGTCTGGCCTCTACCCACCTTATTATTTGGTATCTTTGTTCCCTGCTCTCCACTGCCTCCTGCACATTTGCGTATACGTACACTCTTGTCCCTTTTACAGAGGCTGCTTCCTTTCCTGCCAGCACACCGTTAAGACCAGATATGAGGCACCGTCACCCTTCTGGTCAGCCTCAGCAAATGGGTCTGCACAGGGTGCGTGGCGAAAGTTAAGAGCTTTTACCTGTCAAAAGCCTGTTCTCCCTCCAGCGAACCACGCAGGATATTCTCTCAAGCATCCCACAACCCCACTTAACAGATGAGGGGAGACAAAGGCCCACGCAGGTTAAGTGACATATTTTAAGGACGGATCCGGCTCCAATACTTGTGTACCCTCTACCTGGCCTTTGTGCCTCTCCTGTAAGTGTGGGATGGCTTGTAACAATCCTGCAGCTGTGCCCCGTTTTGGCCCATGTCCCAGCTTTCTCCAGCTGCTGTGAGGGTCCCTGGGAGTGACCTTGTTGCCCTGCTAGTGGTGCTTGGCCTCCAGGGTCACCTTTGGTCTTAGCCGAGCCTTGGGACCCTAAGAGAGGAGGGGTCTGGTGTGGCTGCCTCCAGCCCACTTCTGTGAAGAGTGTGTTCCAGAAAGTAGACTTTGTATCTGTGTGTGTTGGGGGTGAGGTGGATAAAGACATGAGATATGAAGAGATCGGCTTCTTCATTTCTCCTAGAGGTTTTATGACCCAGGAAGCTGAGTCTGACACCAGGAAGCACCTAGAGAATTTCATCGTGGAAACCCAATGATGGAGAGCAGTGTTTGGGTTGGGGCTGACTGTGTCTTCCTGATGAGACCGGGAAGGGCAGAACGGGTGTGCCCGTCTGGGATCCCTGCTGGAGCCTGGCTATTAACACTGCCTTCCAAGGACAGGGGAGGAGCCCTGAGGCAGGCAGGCAGCTGTCCCCCTGTGAGCCCTGTGCTGGGGCTCTGTGCTTGATTGCTGGCGTTGGGATCTGAGGCCAGTGACTTGTATTCTCAGGTCCTCAGCTGTTTTGTCATTCGGGAAGGGGGGAAGCTGGGGCGTTAACATGGAGTTAGTGATGGCCGTGGGATCTGAAGCAGGCAGTTGCAGCCCTGATTCTGTCCTGGCCCTGTTGCCTGAATGGATTCCTGGCAGGGGAAGCTCAGGCCGCCCAGCTTGCCTTAGCTATCTTCCCAAGTAAGGATTCAGTCTCCCATGAGGCCTGTGCTGCCCCCGTGCCCTCGCTGCCATCTGCCCACCAGGGCCCAGAGCTGTCTGGAGCAAGGGCACCTAACCAGGATCTCTGTCCTTTCCTGCTGTGAAGAGAGTTCTGGCTTCCTGGCCCCCATTCATGGTCTAACCTTGTGACCTACATGAAACTTCAGCAACCAGTGGCTGGAAGCAAGTGGCCCTTCCGTTCCAGACTAGGAGAACATCAGCTCCAGCCTCCTTCCATGCTGCCGGCCTCGGTTCACAGGGAGCCCTTTGAGGGGCTTTTTGATGTGCACCATGGATGTTTGGCTTGACCAAGTTTGTTTGCTTAAGCATTACTCTTGCCAGTTCATTCGGACCTTCTCTTTCTTTTAAAAATATACTGCTTGCCAAAGGTTATTTTGGATCTGTTTTTGTTTATCAGGTAGAATTGTTCCAGCGCAATTGAAAGCAGACCCATATGTTGACACGCACTAGAGCCGCTCGCCAGGGCACGCGCACATGCAGAATATGTGAACAGAATCATCTGGGGCCCTAGAATGTACACAGCTTAGGGTAGGGTCTGGGAAGCTGCCCTGTTCACTCGGGACTTGTTGCTGAAAGATTTTTGTCTGGGTGCTAGCTAGTGGCACATTTTGAGGTGGGGGAAACTGTGAGCAGCAACCTGGTGAGTTTGATGAGCTTTGGGATCAGGACGACTGTGCAACCAGACCCCCTGTGGAACCGTGCTGGGCTGTGGCTGGCAGCCTTTGGGAAGAAGCAGGGCCGGCTGGCAGTCTGCCGAGGGGGAGGGAAGGGAATGCTGGGTTCCCGTAGCTGGGCTTTCCTTTTAAGTAAGTGGCCTTTTCTTGGGGACGCAGTTGGTGCTTCCTGGAAGAAGACCTTCTGAAAGCACACTCCTCTCTCCTCATCAGGGTGTGTGAGCAGGATGTTCAGGGGAGCCCTTTTGGGGGTTGACTCTGCTCATTGCTCTCTTGCCTTTGGGGGTTCCATGGCGCCTGGAGTCATCCAGAGGAGCTAGGTGGTGAAGGCTTATCCCCTTTTCTGTCTATCCCAGGACAGCCCAGCAGGAAGCTTAAAGGCATGGATTCAGCCATAGGTCTCAGCAGAAGAAGAGCACAGTGTCCAGAGGGCGGTTCTGTCAGCTAGTTTATGTTTGATTACGAGCACTAGAATCCAACTCAGATGAACATGAGTAAGGGGAATTTGTTTGCTTCTGTAACTGGAGAGACAGGGTACTCCTGCTCCAAGCCCAACAGTGTGGGGCTTAAAGCCCGTCAGGACTGTTTTTGTCCAGGTCCTTCAGTGGTCTGTGGGCTCCCTCCCCCAGGCTGTCCTTTTCTGGGGTTCCATTGAGCTCGTCCTGCCCAGCAGTGCTGCACGAGTGCCGGGATTCAGCCTTGTGCCAGGGCACTGTTGTACAGGAGTGTCCAGCACTGTGTCCCTGGGAATGGGGTGCCACCATCAAAGCCCTGGCCCTGCTGGGCGTGTGGGCGATCTGTGCCTTGGCAGGACTGGGTACCCTCCTGGCTGGTGATGTCTGCATGATGCTGCCATCACCCCTGGCCGGGAGGAGCCCTGTCTCATTTCTAGTCTGAGACTAAGAAAGATACTGGGAGAATTGGGGGAAAACTCACCAGTCTTCCTCCAACTGGGAGAGGGGACTCACATTTTAACATTTTCTTCAGATTTTAAAAATAACATATACTTACCATTAAAACTTCTGTTACTACTTAGAAAAGGGTGTACAGATCACTTCATCCACCCCCACTAGAGAGCCCCGAGGCTGCCAGCCGCACCGCAGCTCACACCAGGGCACGCTGCAGAGTCCTACTGCAGTGCTGCCCTGGAGGGTCCCGCGCCCCCACCCCCACACAGCTTGGTCGTCGTTCTTCAGTAAATGGTGATTGTATAATCAGGAGGCGACCGTGAAGCACAGAAGAATTTTGTTTTATATGAGTTTAGGAATCTCAAAATGTTATTTCATATTTCTGTTTCCTCAAATGCAATTCTTCTTAGAATGCTGGGTTCCATTTCATCTTTTCTTGGTGAACAAGCTCATGTTGATGAAGTGGTCAGTGCTCTGAGATTGCAGCTGCAGAATGTACAACCTGCTGCTCCTCTGCTGAGTGGCCCTGGGGGCCCTTGAGCCAGTGGGAGGAGGTCCAGGCACTGTCTCATTCCCCAGTTACTAGAGCCTTAGGGGAGACATGGGCAGAGGGTCTGATGGGCTTTGGGCACTCTTCGGGGCGCCTGGTATGGGAAGATCCTCCCCATGGCCTTTCCCCAGAGAGCAAGGGGAAGACACTGAAGAACTCTCCGCAGGGAAGGGCGTGGGGACGAGAGATCCCTGGGCACGTGCTGTCTGACTGGGGACCTAGGGTGGAGGTGGGGTTCTCTGAAGCTGGCTCCTGTGTCCTCTTGACATGACCCATCCCTTTGTTTTTTGAGCACTTTCCGTCTTTCTGGCCTTACCAGGTATTCCAGACTTAATCCTTTTTTCCTTGGCCCAGACTTGAAATCACCCATTTCTCTAAGGAGAGTGGTTCCTTTTATTGGAGAACAGTATTAGAAACCCAATCATGGTTACTGGGTGTGCCCCTTGCTCTAGAGCATCGTTGCTCCTAGGTGCTTTTAGCAGACAGAGCTACGAAATATATGTATGTATAGTAACCCATATATGTGAGGCCTGACAATTAATTTCACGAACTCATCCTAGAAAAGTGCTCTGTACCTCATTGCTCATTATCACTACAGCTACCTGTGAAGTACCCCCCTTGGGGAGCTGTGCACTGATGCCAGCACATGGTCCACCCTTCAGAGCAACTTTGGAGTCCTTTTTCTGGAATGGCCATCAGGTTAGCGTCATTTTACCCTTGATGCCCTGAATGTCATCAAAATGTCTTCCTTTCAGTATTTCTTTTATCTTCAGGTAAAGGAAAAAGTAATTGGGGGCCTGATCAGGTGAGTAGGGAGGGTTTTCCGATATAGTTACTTGTTTACCAGCTAAAAGTTCCCTCTCAGGCAGTGCTCATCAGTGAACTCCTTTAAGGCCATTTTTCTCTCTCTCTCTTTTTTTTTTTTTGTTTGGAGACAGGGTCTTACTATGTCACACTTGGTAGAGCGCGTGGCGTCACAGCTCACAGCAACCTCAAACTCATGGGCTTAAACGATTCTCCTATCTCTGCCTCCCAAGTAGCTGGGACTACAGGTGCTCACCTCAATACCCGGCTATTTTTTGGTGGCAGTTGGCATTGTTGTTTGGCAGGCCTGGGCTAGATTCGAACCCTCCAGCTCTGGTGAATGTGACTGGCGCCCCAGCTGCTGAGCTACAGGCGCCGAGCCCTTCTGGGCCATTTTTGCGCATATCTGTGTCATGCCAAGATTTTCCTTCCTGTTTCTCTATCGGTTTACTTGGCCTACTGTGCTTCTTACAGTCAGCCTACAGTTTGGATGCACAATTAGATGGATTTGTGCAATGTTTTCATCACTCTGCCCATTACTAGCTGCCCTGACCACTCTTCATCAGGGACACATTCTCTCCCCTTAGAAAAACATTTAATCCATTTGTGCTGCCATTTTCTTCATGGCATTATTATCCTCATGAACTTGGACTAACATGTTCCTGATTTCACTTCTACTCTTGCATAGTTTATTAAGAAAGTTTTGCTTGTTGATCTAATTCAAGCTCTGACATTCTTGCGACAGCATACAAAAATACACAACAGCAGTAATGAATGCCACTCTGTGTGACACTGGTACACGTCAAGATGAACACAACTATGTGACATGGATACACCGAGGTGGTGAACCCTGAACGAGTTGTTTAGACATTGCTACCAGCGTCAGCACATGGTGGCAAGTCCACAAACCTAATTGTCAGACTTGGTATAATTGTAGATACAGATACATCTGTCTACCCGTCTGCATTTGTATCGAGCTGAACCTGCGTCCACACTCTGTCTCTGGTTCATTCTAGCCTTGCCTCCTCACTAGTCTGTGACTCTCTCCAATGGGAAAGCCTCCCTCCTGTCACTGCCGTCCATTTCAGTACTTTACCACTGTTGTAGGATTGTTAATCCTGGTAACAGGGTGTTTTGTTTGTTTGTTTTGTTTTTTAACTGTGGTTGCCCATAGGCCCCTGAGTTTCTGATTTATGGGAGCACGAATGTTGCTGTTCAGGCAGACATTTGGGAGAGTGAACCCTGAGAGCTAATTTGGCAAGTAAAATGGTGACATGTCCCCCTTTGGCTTAGAGTATGAACTGGTGGCCCTTTGTGCCAGCAGGCTGAGGAGGAGATGGTCTCAGAAGGAAGAGCACACAGGGATGCAGCTCCTGTGGGACAGTGGGCTTGTGCGGCCTGTGGCCACCATGGGGGAGACTGCCCAGAGGCAGTGCACAGGGAGAAAGGAGTGAGATCAAATGGACTCTGGAAGTATTGGGAGGTTGGGGTCCCAGTAGGACAAGCTGTATTAATTAGGAGACAACGAGGAGGCTGGAGAGGGAAGGAGCTCATTTAATAGCTGCACCTCTTTTCCTACCAGCCTTGGATCCTTAAGGCCTCAGCATGCACTGGAATTATTAAAGTAGAAAGCAAGGCTACTGTGTAGAGGAGGGAGAGTGGCATGGTGATGTGCAGAGCTGTAGTCTGAGAGAGCTCAGAGGCTGAGTCTCCTGGGGCTAGGCCGAGCCCTTAGTCAGAGACCCCAAAGGGCCCGTGAGAGCAGGGTTCCTCCTGGATTGCAGCAAGATAGACACGCAGCCATTGTAGCACTTAACTGTAACTCAGATTTCTAATTGTTGAGAAAAATAGGTAATGCATTCGCATGATAGGGAAAAAATTCAAACCATATAAACGATGTGAAGGATGTTCCTTATCCTGGTACCATTGCTGATTTCTTTCCAGAAATAATCTGTGTACGTTGAAGCACATCCATGTATATCCTTTTTCTTTTTTTTTTTTTTTTTGTAGAGACAGAGTCTCACTTTGTCACCCTCGGTAGAGTGCCGTGGCGTCACACAGCTCACAGCAACCTCCAACTCCTGGGCGTAGGCGATTCTCTTGCCTCAGCCTCCTGAGTAGCTGGGACTACGGGGGCCCCCGTAGTCCACAACGCCCGGCTAACATCCATGTATATCCTCACTCCCAATTTTTGCTTTGTGTTAATAATACCACAATATAGATATGGAGACATTGTTTTTTTCTTTTCTTTCTTTTTTGTTTCTGAGACAGAGTCTCATTCTGTCACTCAGGCTAGAGTACTATGGCCTCAGCCTGTCTCATAGCAACCTCAAACTCCCGGGTTCAGGGGATCCCCTTGCTTAAGCTTCCTGAATAGCTGGGACGACAGGTGCCTGCCACAATGCCTGGCTAATTTTTCTTTCTTTTAGAAGAAACAAGGTTTCTCTCCTTTTTTTTTTTTTTTTTTAGACAGTCTGACTATGTCGCCTTCAGTAAAGAGCTGTGGTATCACAGATCACAGCAACCTCAAACTCTTGGGCTTAAGCGATTCTTTTGTCTCAGCCTCCCGAGTAGCTGTGACTACAGGCGCCTGCCATATCGTCCAGCTGTTTTTTTGTTGTTGCCGTTGTCTGGATGTGAGGGCAATCTGGCTGCGACATCTGTCACCCCATTGATCGCCAGGGTCATCGTTGCAGTTGTCATTGTTTAGTTGGCCCAGGCTGGGTTCAAACCTGCCAGCCTCAGTGTATGTGGCTGCTGTGGCACCAAACACAGGGTTTCTCTTCTTACATAGGCTGGTCTTGAACTCCTGAGCTCAAGTGATCTACTCACCTCGGCCTCCCAGAGTGCCACCCCTGGCCTAATATTGGTTTGTACCTTGTTTTCTTCCCCCACAAAAACTCTGTCTTGGAGGATACTACCATGTGAGAATATGGATCTACCTTCTTTTTTTCTTTTTCTTTTTTACCCTTGCAGCAGTGATAGTCGAGTTGCACCTTCATTCATTTACGCTGGTCTTCTAGTGACAAACAATTCTTTTACCTCTAATTTTTTGCTTGACTTCTCTGTTTCTTGGCTTCAAGTGTAAATTTGTGGGATAGGTACTTTTTCACTTTTAAGTGATTTTTGGTTTGTAAAACATTTTCACAGGATCCCTAGGTGGAGGTTTTGGCAGATATTCCAAAGACAAAAATTGAGTCCTTGATGTGTTTCAGTCAAGGTCCTAGGGACACCAAAGGGAACTTGTATCTGGGTCTTCTAACTCTACTTCACTGCATTCTAGACCTGAGGGAGAAAGGATGTGGCCATATATGCCACAGCAAAAGATGGAGTTAACAATAAGACAGACAACCTCGACTTGGCACCCGGAACTCAGTGAGTAGGACACTGGCCATGTACACTGAGGCTGGCAGCTTCAAGCCCAGCCTGGGCCTGCTAAAAAACCATGACAACAGCTCGGTGCCTGTGGCTCAACGGGCTAAGGTGCCAGCCATGTACACCTGAGCTGGTGGGTTCGAATCCAGCCCTGGCCCGTCAAACAACAATGACGGCTGCAACCAAAAAATGGCCAGGCATGGTGGTGGGCGCCTGTAGTCCCAGCTACTTGGGAGCCTGGACTTGCTTGAGCCTAGGAATTGGCGGTTGCTGTGAGCTGTGATGTCACAGCACTCTATCCAGGGTGACAGCTTGAGGCTCTGTCTCAAAAAAAAGAAAAGAAAAAACATGACAACTGCAACAACAACAACAAAAATATGGCTGGGTGTTGTGGTGGACACCTGTAGTCCCAGATACTTGGGAGGCTGAGGCAAGAGAATCGCTTAAGCTTTCTTTCTCAAAATAAAAAAAGAAAAAGGCAACCTAATATAAAAACATAAAAAGGAACTACAAACTGCCATTTGCTAACTCACAGGAGTTCTTGTATCTTGGGGGCACAAGTCTTTTGACAGACAACATGGACCGAGATGACTTTCCCAGTCTGGAACTTGCCTTTTCATTTTGTTAGTGGTGTCTTTTGAAGGTTTTTAATTTTGACGAATTTAAGTTTACCATTTGTTTCCTTTTATGGCTTATGCTTTCTGTGTCCTAAGAAGCCCTGGCCATTGCTCACCCCAAGGTTGAAGATACTTTCCTGTGTTTTCTTCTATACCCTTTAACGTTTTAACTGAGAAGTCTGTGTTCCATCCAGATTAACTTTTTAGATGATGTGAAGAAAGCATTGAAGTTTTCTGTATGTTTAGGCAGTTGTTCCAGCACTATTCATTGAAAAGATTTGCCTTTCCCCATTGAGTAGCCTTGGCATCTTTGTAAAATTGTAAAAAACAAAAAACAAGTGACTGAATATGTGTGGGTCTATTTCAGTGATATTTTTATCTGTCTACTTTTATTCTAGTCCCATACTGTCTTAATTTCTTTTTCCTTTCTTTCCTTTTTTTTTTTGGTGGTAGAGGGGGAGACAGGGTCTCAGTCACCCTGGGGTTGAGTACCCTGGTGTCACAGCTCACAGTAACTTCAAACTTCTGGGCTCAAGTGATTCTCTTGCCTCAGCTCCCCACGTAGCTGGGATGACAGGTGCCTGCCACAATACCCAGCTATTTTTAGAGACAGGGTCTCATTGTTGCTCAGGTTGGTCTCAAACGCCTGTTTAAGCAACTTGGCCTCCTGGAGTACTGGAGTTACAGGAATTACAGTCCAGCCCCATGCTGTCTACATTTCTATGGCTTTTTAGTAAATTTGGAAATGAAGTAGTAGTATTCTTTCAACTTTCTTCTTTAAAAATGTTTTTTTGGCTATTCTGGGTCGTTTGCATCCATGTAAGTTTTCAGATCAACTTATTTTTGTTTAAGTGTGTTGAATTTTGATTGGCATTGTGTGTAAACATTGTAGAACACTTAGGGGACAAGTGACATCTTATCAGTGTTAAGTGTTCCAATCTATGAAAATGGAATGTCTTTTTCTCAGTTTAAGGTTTTAGTTCTCAGTAATGTTTGGTAGTTTAAGTAGAGTTTTTGATATCTTTTAGTATATTTATTTTTATGTATTTTATTATTTGATGTTATTGAAAATATTTTTTATTTTCCAATTATTTACTATAATGTATGTACAATTGATTTATGCATTTCCATTATATATTGCTATGGTTTGAATATATATGCCCTCTCAAACTCATGTGGAAATTTAGTTGGCATTGTAATTCTAGTAAGAGGTAGGACCTGTCCAAAGTGTTTAGGGCTTCACCCTCATGAACGCACGTGTTGTTATTGTGAGACTGGGTTTACCATCACAGGAGTGGATTTTCCCTCTCTTGCTTTCTCTCTCTCTCTCTCGCCCTCTTTTTTTCCTTGTCTTTGTCCTCTATGACACAGTAAGAAGGCCCTTGAAAGATGTTGGTACCTTGATATTGGGCTTCGCAGGCTCCAGAACCAGGAGCCAGTAATTTTTTTCTCATTATAAATTACCCAGTCTCAGGTATTGTATTTTAGCAAATTAGAAGACTGATTTGCAAAGCAGACTAAGACATGCATCCTGCGCCTTCCTAATGTCAGTCACGAGACCTAGTAGTTACTCTGTGGATTCCTTAGCATAGTCTTTTCATTTGGAAACAAGTCCTTTCTATCCTTTTTTCCTTTCTTTTTCCTTTCTTTAACTTTCTGATTAGGAATGTCAGTGCAGTGTTCAATGTAAGTGGTGAGAACAGCCATCTTTACCTTGTTCCTGATATTGGAGGGATAGTATTTACCGTTTCCCCATTAAATATTATGTCAGCTATGGATTTGGGGGTACATATTATCAAATTTAAGAAGTTTCTGTTTCTAATTTGCTGAAAGCTTTTATCATAAATGGAAGTTTGATTTCTTTTGAAATGTTTGTTCATCTTCTATGAAAATGATCATATAGTTTTTCTCCTTTATTCTGTTAATGTGGTAAGTTACATTTATTGATTTTTTTTTTTTCTTTTTCAATTTCAGACCCACCTTACATTCCTAGGATTAATTCTGTTTGGGTGTGAAATACTGTATTTCTGGATTTGATTTGTTAACATTTTGTTTAGTGTTTTTGTATCTCTGTTGGTGAGATACATGGTTCTATAATTGTCCTTTCCTGTAAAGCTTGGGTTATGTTTTAGTATCAACATTATTCTGACCTCATAACCAGCATTGAGAAGTTTTCTTGTTCTCTAAAAGAATTTGTTTAAAGTTGCTATCATTTCTTGCTTAAAAATTTTAGAATAATTCACTAATAAAGAAGCTGTGAGGGCCTATAGATTTCTTCAAGAGGAGGCTTTAAGTTATGGATTTAATTTCCTCAATATATAGCTGGTTATTCAGATATTTCTTTCTTCTTGTGTCAGTTTTATTTTTACAAGGAATTAGTCTATTTTTATTTATTGATGTAAAATTAATCGTAATACCTTCTTGTTATTCCTTTATGTTTTTGGAATCTATAGCAGTATCCGCATCTTATTTAAAATATTGATTATTTATGTTTTCGCTCTTTCTTTTTTGATCAGTCTTGCTAGGTATTTATCAGTTTTATTAATGTGTCCAAATAATTAACTTTGGGTTTGGTTCATGTTTTTCAGTTGTTCATTTATTTTCTATTCTGTTGATTTCTCCTCTTCATTATTTCCTTTTTTCTATTCTGTCAGGGTTTACTAGGCTTTACTGTGCTCTTCTCTGTGTGGCTTTTTGAGATGAAAACTTAGATCATTAATTATCCTTTCTTCTTTACTAACGTATGCATTTAGAATTGTAAATTTTCTTGTAGGTATTGCTTAACTTCCTTTCATTGATATGTCGTATTTTTTTCATTCTTTAAAAAGTATTTCAAAAAAACTTTTTTTATTGTTTAAGATTAATATAAGGGTACATGCTATTAGGTTACATCGTTTGCGTTTGCTAGAGTCCATGTTGTACTTGAGCCCTTCTCTCAGGGGATATGCCAAACACCCCTACATTGTGCCCATTATGTGACAGGCCCCCCCTCAAATTTTTTTGGTATAGTTTCTTTCATGGGTTATTTGTAAATATATTGCTTAATTTGCAAACATTTGAGGACGTTCTAATTAACTTTTTGTTGTTGATTTATGCTGTCATTTCACTGTGTTCAGAGAACAAACTTTTTATGCTTTCAGTCCTCTGAAGTTTTTGGTAATTATTTCATGGCCCAGCCTATGGATTTTGGCAAAAGTGCAGACCAGTAGGATGACTCGGGAAGTGTGTATAGGCAGGTGACAGCCTAGGTGTTTGTGGCCTAGGTGAGGAGGGTTATGGCTGCATAGAGAACCAGTACAGACTGTCTTCTTTCACTAACTGTGTCTTTCTGTTTCTGGACATCTATACTTGCTACCGCCTTTTAAAACTTCCTTTATAGGCTCACATCAACAAGCAGAGCCTCAGAGTCCAGAGAATGCTGTTTAGAATTCTACCTCTGTCGCTTCTGACTTGTGACTTTGGGTGAGTGACTTCACCTGTCTGAGTGTCAGTTAATAATAGTTCTAAAAGGGTAATGAGAATAAATTCCCTATGGGGTTATCAGGCGGATTAAATGAGATATATATGTGTATAAGACAGCTTTTACAGTTCTTGGCTTTGAAAATTGTAGGTATTTTTAGTAGCAGTACTCAAAGAGTTCAGGGAAGCTTATATACAAAGGTAGCTGCTTCTCCCACGTGGACTGTAGTTCAAGACACATGTTCTACTATTGGTGAGAAGGCTGCTCCTTGCCTGTGGCTGTGCTCTGGCCCCAGGGGTCTAGAGATCTAGGCTAGAGCCAGGGCTCTAGTAAGCTGGCATGCTGAGCTCTTACAGGGGTGCTGTGAGTGGGAGCCATGAGGGATCCCTGCTGAGGTGCCTTAGCCCAGACACTTAGTGATGCCCAGAGCTCCCTCCTTTCCAGGGGGTCCTCCACAGCCAGGTTGCAGGACCTTCTATCCCTCCCACCTCTGAAGATTGCCAGGAATAAAGTTCACTGACCTTGTTAGGGGCTAACATTTGCACTGTATACAGGAAGACCTGTATCTTCCTGAAGGTTTGTTCTAGGAAAGGGAACTCAGAGGGGAAAAATGAATTAAGCCCTATCAAATCTGAACATTTAAAAAATGCCAAGTATTGGACTGCTAGCAATGGCATAGAAATTCTCTGGTAGGCACAGTGGGAGAGGAAGAGCCTCTAGCAGTTGTGCTGAGTGTTCCTGGACTGAGTGGCAGGGACTCAGGCCACAGTCAGATTCTGGCTGTGTCAAAAGAGCTCATGACCTTGGAGGACAGAGGGCACCAGGGAAGTAGAGCACCTGGACATTGGGGGCATCTGAGGTAGGAAGGTCCCCTCAGGGAAGACTGGTTAGCCCCCGTGGAGACACAGAAGTCTGTGAGAGAAAAGAGACATTGTAAAGACAAATGGTCTTATCAAGTGGAAAAGTTGAGGGAATGGCATTTCCATCAGTGGGAAGAGCATGTGTAAAGGCCCAAAGGATTGGAGTAGCAAATGTTCTCAGATATTGGGCCTTTTTGTTTGAACCGTAATTGCTAGAAAACAAAAACAGAAATGCACAATCCCTCCAAAGTGTGCGGCTTCATTCTGATGAAGAATCAGCCTCTTGCATGTACCCCGTCTTCTGCTGTACTCCCGAGGGAGCACGGTCATGCCTGGGAGGATGGCTGAGTTTGGGCCAACCACAGATCAGGACAGGACCTTTTGCTGGCTTTACCACCATGTGCTGGAATGTGCTCAGTCGGGGAGATTTATTTCATGTGGTCATCCACACTCAAGTGAAACAAAAGAGGACCAATTCTGAAAGCTGCAGCTGATCCCAGGCCCTCCTGGGACGCTTTCTCTGCACTGGCAGTGGTGGGATTCCTTCTCAGTCCTGCCTGCAGTGAGGCCAGCTACAGGTGCTGGGGTGGCGCCTGGTGGCCTCCTGGGGTCTGGGCAGCAAAGGAAGCAAGTTCAAATCTGTCACCTGTTTGTAGTTTTCATAATTTTTGATTTGGCATTTTGATCAGTCTGTTTTTGGTCAAGGAAATGCATCCGTATCTCATAACAGGAAACCCCTTTTGTGATCTTTACTTCAAGGCATTTTTCTCTCTTTATTTCCTCCTACCTTTTTTTTTTATTGTTGGCAAAAATACAGGCCTAGTATGATGTGTGTCTTATTAAAAATTCAGCATAATTTATTGCCTTTGGTTTGTTTACAAAATAAACAAATTTCAAACTGCATAACTGGGCCTTCTAACAGTTGAGGCTTTTTTTTTTTTTTTTTTAGGCTTCCTTGGGGCTGGGTTGGGGTGGGAAGATGGAGAATGACCCACGCTTGGGAAAAGTCACTATCAGTGTTCTACCTGGTATTCCCGCATGTGGTGGGAAGCGCATCTCTGGACTCTGCCCGCCCCGCTCGCGTGACAGTCTCAATAGGGTATTGGGGACCCCAGAGATTGTTGAACTTCCCTCAGTCTGTCCATCCTCTTGCTCACAGAATCCCCAGGGGCAGTATATGACTGGAGCTGGGAGGAAAGCAAGCCCCTAGAAGCGCATCACAGCACGGGCTCAGTGGGACTGCGGGCCCCGCCTCTCAGTTCCTGGCAGGACCTGCGGGGTAGGCTCAGCCTGTCTTTCACTGGGGGCATATACCGTCATGGTCCACACATCACCCCCCTTCCCAGAAAAGATAGACGGACACAGACTGAGGGACCATGTCGGCCCCGATACCTGGAGCTGAACTAGCCTGGCTGCGTCTGTCGTGTATGATGGGTTCCTGGCAGAGCTCTGAGCACAGAGCTGGCAGGTCACGCTGGGATATCCCAGTGTTGGAACCCCAAAAAGCTCTACCCCTGAAAAATGTAGTCCACATTGGATCTTGGGACATAGCAGTAGGGAGGCTGGCAGGGGAAGGAAGGAGCTCCATGCAGCCAGTGCTACAGAATACCACTCGGGCTCAGCATGGCCCTCCAGAGCCCGCCGTCCCCTCTCGCCTTCCCCACAGTCCAGCATTGCAGGCCATCCTGGTGGGGCCTCGACTCTTCCCACTCTGCACTGGCAGAGCAGACTGCAGTTCCCCTGCTTTCTTGGCACGTGGGCCTCCGCGGCCATAACGTGACCTGCGTGGCTTGAGCCTCCCTCTTCTTCACCACAGGGTGAATTGTGCGGGTACTTTAGGAAGCAGTTTCCTGACTCCACCCCTACACAAATGCCCCCTGGTCAGTCCCTCTGCCATCTAACTACCACTGGAGCCTGCTGTCATTATCCACTGACCTGGCATTTGTAAGACAGAGTTGGATTTGTCCCAGTCTGCAGAGACTCTAGCTTGCAGTAAGCTCTCTGTAACTGTGTGATGGCTGACAGGCCCCAAGTGGTGGTCAAACAGTTATGACCTTCAAGTGGGGTGGGGGAACTGTAGGCTCTCTAGGACCACCCTTCACCAAAGCTGCACCTCCTGCTCTCCACATGGGGAGGCCTCCCAGAGCACCAAGGGTCTTTTCTGTTAAGGGTAGATAAGAAGCCCAATACCTGAGGTGCTGGTGACCCACTGGTACATTAGCAGTATAGCACTGGCCTCTGTCCTCTGGGATAACCAGAATTACAGCCCAGGGATTAACAGCTAGTCAGGGTCAGGGATGCCAGCTCGGGCTTGACCGGGAGGGACAGGCAGGGAAATGCAGAGGAGAAACACAGGGAAAGCCTGAGGTCCCCAAGGGAGGGCTGTGGGGGCTCAGAGAAACGGGAAGTCTAGCGTACAGCGGCTGCTCAGGACTTAGGCCTTCCCTTCTCTTGATTTCCGTTGTGTTAGATCACAGCTTGGACAATTCAGTCTACCAGTACCCCTGTATTGAGTTGTGACTGAGCCCCTGAACCTCACTTTCTGATTTCCTTTGTGGGAGGAGAGATTAAAAAGCCTTCCAAACTTCTCGTGGTTCAAGATACCATTGGGAGGGAAGGAGCTTGTACTAGAAGCACATCTTGACAGTGGGATGAGGAGGGTCTGGTTGGAACTACAGAACCCCTGGCTGCAATTCCAAGTGTGTCCTGGAGCTTCCTGCCTTGCTCTGATTCCTCCGATGCTTCATCGAGGACTCTCTCCTCGTGCCGACTGAATCTCGTGCCGACTGCCTTAGGGTCAGGTTGCGAGCCTTGTGCCCTGCAGCCCTCCTGTGCTATAAATGATGCGTTTTTGAAAAAGTGAAATTACTAACATGTTAGGTAAAATTAGGCCCTTCCTAGCCAGCTCTGTGAGGCTACTCCCACCCCACTCCTAAATCTTGGGTTCAAACCAGGTGGTTGTCTCAATTTTGCTGAAAACTATAGTCCGTTAATTCTGTCTAGTGCCTCTAGTTTCTCTAAGCGCTTCCTGGGTCCTGTGAGGCAGGTGTTGCTGAGCTGATGGGTAGGTCCTGGCACAGCCGGGGAGGGCACATCCTGCAGGCTGCATGCAGAGTGAGCGCCGCACTCGTGCACAGCGTCCTGCTGGGTGTGCTCACACAGGTGCCCTAAATTACACCTGATACACAGGCCTGGCTCCCTTGTGCCAATCTGGATCACTAATTTTTTTTTTCTTTTCTTTTTTAAAATGGATGCGTAATAATTGTAATAGGACTTCAGGTCTGCTGGACCTGCTTTTACACTCAGAACTCTCTCTTCCCTCATCCCGTTCATACCCACACACGCCTGTCCAGCGTCCACTTTAGGCCCTGTCCCCTCTCTCTCTAACCTTCATTCCCCCATGGCAGCTTTGTTTCTCCCCTTCAACTGTGGAGTTACTTACTATTGGCAGGCAGGAGAGGAAAAGGGCCTGTTGAGATTGTGAATGGAAGAGGGACTGGTCTGTAGAAGAGAATTTTGTTTGATCATTTAATGGGGAGAAGTTGAACAGAGAGGCCAAAGTGGTCTCTGGGAGAAAGGACCACAGGGGGAGGAAATGAGGGTCAGCAGAAAACTCGGTTGGAAAGGTGTCCTGCAGACCTGCACGCTTGGGCTGCTGAGGGGCCAGGGTGGTTGCTCACTTATATAATGGAGTGAAGATGAATTTTTCTCATCCAAGTGGGAAAACGGCCTGATTTTTATCAGAGCAAGTTGGTTAGAGTGTTAGTTAAGTCATTTGTCAAAACTCATTTAGTTGTCAAAATTAAATCATTTTCTTCCATTTCCTAGTGGATTGTTACAATGATAACTTTCTTGGCATGATATTTATCATCTGGGTCCAAAGGCAAAGGGAGGGGTGTGGTAGGAGTGGGAGAGAGCAGGAAAGTAATACGAAGAATGATGTGACTATTCCCTTTGTAGTAGAAAGATGCTATTTTAATAATGTTTACTTTTTATTATGACTTGTAGTACTAGTGCACATGTAGCTGTAACTGTGCCTGGCTTCAAAGCAAGACAAACCGGTAGCCATGTCATGAAGGAGAGTGAAAGTGTGAGTAGGCTAGTGCCCCCTCGTTTGTTGACCACACAGCAGACTAATTCATTGCCCCGATTTCCAGCCTAGATCATATCCTAGTCATGTAATAAAAGGAAAGTATCCTAAAATAATTATTAAACAACCTAAAAATGTTTGGCTTATATGCAAAATATCTAAAACATTTTTTAGTTTTTATACGGAAGAGAAAAAATGGTATAGAACCTCATTCCTCAATAATTTTTTTTATTGAAATAAATCATGCACATGGTTAGAAAATTCAAGCACGGAAGTTGCAGAATGGAAAGCCGCTCCCTTCTACCACAAACCCATTCATTCCTTACAAGCATTGTTAACATTTTCCCCCCATTATCCCAGAAAGAATTTTATGCATGTACCCCCATAACTATATATTTGCAAAATTATTTTAAAAATTATACCCACAGGAAATTCTTTTTAATTAGTGCAATTTTACAAATATTTATCAGCATGTATATTTGCATTTGTCTCAGTTATTTTATTTTTTTTTTTTAGAGACAGCCTCACTTTATCACCCTCGGTAGAGTGCTGTGACGTCAAAGCTCATAGCAACCTCCAGCTCTTGGGCCTAGGCGATTCTCTTGCCTCAGCCTCCCGAGTACCTGAGAGTATGCCCGGCTATTTTATTGTTGCAGTTTGGCCAGGGCCGGGTTTGAACCTAACACCCTCAGTATATGGGGCCAGTACCCTACTCACTGAGCCATAGGTGCCACCCTGTCTCACTTTTAAATGTTTCATAAGTACTCTGTTATAGGGCTGTACCATATTTTATTTAAATAGTATTTAACTAGCCTTGTTCATTGACTATTGCATTTTTAAAAACATTGTAGTTAATAGTATATAAACCTATTTTATTCATCTTTATGGACTTACGTGAAATGTGATTGATTACTAGGTCCAATTTGTGAGTCTCCATTTATAGTTTTGATAATTATTGCCCAATTTCCCTCTGGAAAGGTGGTGACAAGTTACATTCCTACAGTAACATAGGAGATTGCCCATGTCCCAGACTTCTGCCCAAATTAAATATTATCAGTCATTTTAATTTTTACCTGACCTGACAGGTGAAGGAAGGTTGTATTTGTTTACTATTTCACCTGCATTTCTTTAATGTATGAATGGGATTATGTTGTTGTTGTTGTTGTTGTTGTTGTTGTTTTTTGAGACAGAGCCTCAAGCTGTCACCCTGGGTAGAGTGCTGTGGCATCACAGCTCACAGCAACCTCCAATTCCTGGGCTCAAGTGAGTCTCTTGCCTCCGCCTCGCAAGTAGCTGGGACTACAGCCGCCCGCCACAACGCCCAGCCATTTTTTGGTTGCAGCCGTCATTGTTGTTAGGCGGGCCGGGCTGGATTCGAACCCGCCAGCTCAGGTGTACGTGGCTGGCGCCTTAGCCCGTTGAGCCACAGGCACCGAGCCGAATGGGATTATGTTTACATATGTTTATGGCACTTGTATTTCATTCTGTATAAATTACCTGTTTATAGTCTTTGCCTTTTTTTTTTTTCTTGTACTGGGCCGTTTCTTTCTCATTAGTTAGTGTAAACTGTGTAAAATGAGGAAATCAGCTCCGTGTCTTTGATTGTGTTATAAATGACTACTGCCCCTTCTTTCATTAGTCTTTTGGCTCAGTTGGTTTTTCTTTTTCCATTTAGAAGTTTTACATTTTTATGTAGTCTGATTTGTCATTCTTTTATGATTTCTGTGTTGTCTGTCCTGCTTAAAATGGCCTTCAAGATCATAAATTCATCCATACTTTCTTCCGAAATATTTTTTTCTCTTACACTTTCGCATTTCATCTTTACCTTTATTTTGACGAAAAGAGAAAACTGTAGTAGGTATCTAGCTTTATTTCCCATCCATTTTGCTGGTAATCCTTCTTTTACTTCTGATTTGTTAAGAACTATTTAAATCCATTTCTGAGCTTATTTACTATTGTTTCGTTGATTTGTTCACGTTTTTTCTGCCATGCCAAAGTGTTTGTTTTCTTTTCTTTTGATTATTATAGCTTTATAGTTTTGTTTTGTTTTTTCTGGAAAGACTAATTCCTACCTCTCAAACGCCATTTCTCCTTTTTAAAAAAAGTATCTTTGAGGCTATTGTTGCGCATTTATTTTTCAGATGAACTTTAATATTTTTTTCAATTGCCAAAATATATTTTTTTTATTACAGTTGGAATTGAGTTGGATATAGATGTAATTCAAAGAGAGAGAGTTTTACCTAGCATTTTATCTTTTTGGTTGCTATTATAAATGGGATCTTTACTTCCATTATAATTTTTAATTTGTCTTTGTTCAGAAAAGCTGTGGATTTTTAAATGTGATTCTGTAACCCACCACCTTACCCAAATACACTTCAATACTGTTTCTCTTGCCTTTTGTGTTGATTCTCTTGAATTTTGTAGGTATATTGTTATAGCCTTTGCAAATGGTGATAATTTTTAATCTTCCTTTTAACTATTTAGATCTCCAATTTCTTTCTCTTGCCTTATTACGTCGTGTAGTAATTCCAGAACAGTGTTCAATGGCAGGTGTCTTTTTGTTCTTTGTAATTTTAATGACACTGTGGCTATTGCGTTATCATTAAGCTTTTGGTCTCATTTCTCTTTTTTCATACAATGAGAAAATATCCAGTATGCTTATTTTTTTAAGTCATGAATTGATGTTAAATTTTGTCAACAACCTTTATGACATCTGTTGGAGTGATACATGTTTTTTTCCTAGACTAATAGTTAAGATTTTAAGATTTTTACATTAACATTCATGATTAAAATGTCTGGTTGATTATTTTGTCATGTCAAATTTTGGTATTAGTAAATAGCTTCATAGAAAGTATTTGGAAGTTTTCCTTCTTTATTCTTTGTAAACAGTTAAACTAGTGACCTATACCTTAGAAGATTAAAGGAATTTATCTCTGAAGCCATCTATATTTGGTAATTTTGGGGGGATACCACTTTGATAACCTAAAACCTTTTTTTGAAAGTATTTTAGTCTTTTTGTTTGTTTTTAGTCTCTGCTAGAACGATTTTGGTAACATTTTCCCAGAAAATTGTCTATTAAGTCGTATTTTGAAATTTATTTGCATTGAGTTTTGCAAATTAAATGTTTTTATGTGTAGTCATTTCCTATTTTTTCTGATTTTGTGTATGTGTGCTTTACCATTTTTTAAGAACTCACTATTTGCATTTATCTATCAATTCTATTATTATTTCCAATTTTCTAATTGAATAATTTGTGCTTTTTTCTTTGCTATTTATTTCATTGGGTAATTTGGTGTTTTTTCTAGCTTCCTGATTTAGATACTAGATGTGTTGGTTGTCCATACATGTATAGTTATCTAAATGTTTCAGATGGTAAGTATGCTTTGAATACTGTTTAAGATGCATTCCACTATCTATTCCACTTTCTAGATATCCTGCAGCTTGTTTTGAGTCCTTCTTTGACTCGAGAGTTATTTAATGAGGAAATCATCTTCATTTCTAAGTTGCTGGGGTTTTCTCCCCTTTTAGTCTTGTTTTACATTTAGAGTTTTTATTGCATGCAAGGGGAGAATGTGGTCTGCATCATGTCAGCTGTTGGGAGTTTATTGAGTTTTCTTGTGGCCTAATATACAATTTTGTAAATGTTCCAGAGCTCTTAAAAAGAAGAGCAACTCTGTTATAAGGATATATAAAGTTTGAGATTACACACACACACCTCTAATAATGGAGATCTTAGTTCAAACTAATTATTTACTTATTTATTTTTTGAGACAGAGTCTCACTGTGTCACCCTAGGTAGAGTGCTGTGGCATCACAGCTCACAGCAACCTCAAACTCTTGGGCTTAACTGATTCTCTCTTCCCCCAGCCTCCCAAGTAGCTGGGACTGTAGGTGCCTGCTACAATGCCCAGATACTTTTCGTTGTTGTTGCATTTG
>CAUYON010036068.1:0-22175 GCA_963573935.1 Arctocebus calabarensis
TTTCATATAGTAAACGAGAAAATATCATGAATGGTATGTCAATCAGGTTGATAAAATATCTCAGATTGCATGTGAAGCCCCCACACTGTACCCCATGGTTGAACTAATGTACATAGCTATGATTCAATAAAAAAAAAAAAAAGATGAAGATCAAAAAAAAAAAAACCTCCATTAAAAAGGGGGAAAATGTATGAAAAGAAACTTTTCAAAGAAAGATAGTCTAATAGCCAACTAACACATAAAAAGGTGCCTAATATTTCTAATGATCAGGGAAATGCAAATAAAAGGTGTTCTTAAAAGAACAATGGTGAAGGAAAATATTTACAATGAACAGAGCATCAAGCTGTGCATCAGACTTCTTATTTTTCCTGGAAGAAATCATGAACAGAGATCTGCATCTATTTTGTTTCAGGGACAGTTGTTAATGGTTTGCTTGAAATGTTGGCAACAGAAAAGGGACATGAATGGAAAATAGGTGATATGGAAGTCTGAAGGAAAGGTATGTGTATAACTTTCTACAAATGGGAATGGAGTGTTGAAGATATATGTGTCCCATGTAGATGCTCACCCAAAGAGTAAACTCCATAGAGTAGAAGTCTGATAAGCAGGTAGACAAGATGTTGCATTCTGTGGATGCCAGTCAGTTTTTCCAGAAACTCCTGTATGTACTTGATGATTCATAAAGAAAGTAGTCATACCACCCATGGTGAAGTTTGTAGATGCACTCAGAATCATGGACCTGAACACACCTAGGTCAATCTGGCTACAGATTTAACAGATACCCAAACTGCGATTCCAGTATGGCACCACTCCTCAGCAGAACAAGCAAGCTACATGCTTTGAGCTTGAATAGACTAGACCATTTCTATCATGGAAGTGGCAATTTTTTTTTTTGTTTTCAGAATACACAATGGCTGGAAATGTGGCTTTGCCTTCCTTTCCTGCAAAGCTTTTACCAAAAACTATGATTCAAGAGCTTGCCAATTGTCTTACCCACCATTATAGTGTTCTACACAGAGCCCCTTAAAACCAAATAACTAATTTCATACCAAAGTGTAGCAATGGGCCACTCATGAAATTAATTTGTTTTACCATTTTCCTAGTGCCCTGAAGCACTTGGCCTAAGACAAAGTATAATGGGCTTGATGACTCAGCTATAGAGCCAGCTAGAAGACAACATCTGTGATGTGATATATGTAACTCTTAAATCTGTGTCAAAAATGCAATGCTGTAATTCCCATAGTCTGTATTAACAAATTAGGGAATCAAGGAGTGAAAATGGGCATGAATTCACTAATTATTCCCCTATTGCTCAACTAGAAAATTCTTTTTCCAGTTCATGTGACCTATACTTTCCTGGCCTACAAATCTTAGTTTGAATGAAGGAATCTTTCCACCAAGGATGCAAAACAGTTTCACTAAACTCGAAATTGTGATTGTCACCTGGTCACTTTGGATAATGTATTGCTATTGTATCAACAGAAAAATAAAGGAGTTTCAGTACTGGTAAATGTGGCAGATCCTGACAACCAAGAGGAATTTTCATTTCTATACAAAAAGGGGGCCTTTAATGCAGTGGTTCCCTAAGGATGCCTCTTTGTACTCTCATGTCAAATGAATGAAGTCAATGGAAAAATAAAACTACCTGAAAAAAGAGTACTTATAACAGCTCAAACTCTCCAGAAATGAAGATTTGGGTCACCACACTGGGCAAGGAATCTCAACCAAGCAAGGTTCTTTATTAAGGTTAAAGGGAATATGAAATGAGTTAGTGAAAGAAGGAAGATAAAAACACCAGTATGGCCACCTGACCAGTTATAAAACCCAGGACTGTAATAGGTAGGATAATTTCTATGTTTATGTCAATACATCTGTGTTTATATTAACTATTTTTCTTCCACTTTCCTATGTCGTAATTTATTTCTAGTTACATAAGGTGCTGATTATAGTTAATTTTGCTGGTGTGTGTGTGTGTATGTGTGTTTTGAAGTAAAGGTTCACTCTGTTGCCCATGTAGAGTGCTTTGACATCATAGCTCACCTCAACCTCAATCCCTTGGGCTCAAGAGATCCTCTTGCCTCAGCCTCCCAAGCAGCTGCAACTACAGGCAACCATGGTGTCCAGCTAGTTTTCTGTTTTTTGTTTGTTTGTTTGTAGAGACAGGAGTCTCACTCTTGCTCAGGCTGGTCTCAAACTCTTGAGCTGAAGTGATCCACCTGCCTGGGCCTAATTGTGAGCCAACGCCCCTGGCCAATTCTACCTAATTTTGTATGGCAATATGCAAGTTACAGGATGTTAAAGGGGACTCATAGGAATAAGGAGCAGATGATTAGATGATTCAGACTGTCACAACAAAATGCCATAAACTAAAGGATCGCCTGAGCTCACGAGTTCAAGACTAGCCTGAGCTAGAGCAATACCCTGCTCTAAAAATAGACAGGCGATGTGGTGGGCACCTAAAGTTCCAGCTACTTGGGAAGCTGAGGCAAGAGAATCGCTTTAGCCCAAGAGTTTGAGATTGCTGTGAGCTACGAGGGTGACAAAGTGAGGCTCTTTCTAAAAAAAAAAAAAAAAAAAAAAAAAAAAACCAAAAAACTTGTGTGGCACTAAAGGGTGGCTCAGGACCCGAGGGCCTCAAAGGAAATAGGTGATTATGGGTAGTCTTAGGACCTAAAGACTTTGATCACTCATTGGACAGAAGATGTGTCAATCATTCTTTCTCAGCAAATGATCTTAGAGCTTGTGAAAAAGACGCGTGGCCCTTTGTTGACACTTTCACGCTCTGCCCCTTTGGAATCTTTTCTGAAGCTAACTAAATATTTTCCATTTTGTCCACTGCCATTTTAGTGGCAGCCTTAGTGGGTAACTTCTCTGGCTATTTTCCTATTTTTCCTATCTCGTAACTTTCTATAGGGACCAATCACAGACTGTTGCCCTCTGTGCAGCCCTCATCTTTGCTGTCTCCCTGCCCCCACGTCCTAGCAAGCCCTCACGTCAACAATCTCTCTTAGCAACCGTCTCTTGGGCTGCCACCGCCTTAGTCACTGCTGTCCGCAGTACTGCAGCCACAATTTCCACTCCAGTTGATAAACTGGTGTAACTCCAGCTATGTCTGCCGTACACGATCAAGACCCGACCATAGACATTCAAAACACCGAAAACGGCATGAGAGAACAAGAACCAGGAGAAGTCGGGCTGCCGGCCATTCCGTTAGAAGAGTCAGATGGCCTTGATGGTGCTGCTGCATTTCTAGCATCTCAAGCAGTGGCACTGGCCCTTACGGAAGAAGAAATCGAACAGGAGGAATTCTGGCCTGAAGTCGAAGATGCTGGTGACCTTAAACTATCGGAGGAGGAGCAGTACACCGGGGAGGGAGAAGAGGATGAAGTTGAGGAGGAAGAAGAAGAGGAAGAGGAGCTGAGTTATGGAAATGAGGAAGAGGAGGAGGAGGACGACGGAGAGTACCCGGATATAGAGGTATGGTATGGGAGGAAGGTGCAGAAGTCATTCCGGGTGCCCTTCAGCACCCCACCCCGCCCCGGGAGGGTTTCAGTTCCTATTAGGTCCATTCCCTCCTACATTGTATCTATTACAACAACCATATCCTAGGCAGACCCCACAATGGCCGCGTGTTGGTCAGGCATGGTCCCCGGGAGCATGAAAACCCACAGGAGGGACACCCTCCCCAGGAGGGTGAGGACATGGTAGAGGGAGCAGACAACTTGGAGGTGAATACCCAGCAGAGGAAACCATAGTTCCTGAGGAACCTGTACAGGGGTCCACATCACAGCTGTCGGAGAAAGCTGATGAGGCCAAGTTACAGGGGGACACTGCCACTGCCACTGCTGAGGAGACATTTTTAGTATTTGAGAAGCGGGAGATGAGGCTGATGTATTGAATTATTGAAGACATTAGATGATGTACGAGCACACTGAGAAGTGTCTGGGTTAAAAGAGGAAAATGTCTTGATTTCTTCTGTAGAGACAATAGACAAACAGGATTGGGTATTTAGTTTTAGAAAGTCATTTGGTTCATGTTAATATTATACAGTTGTTAATTTTATCTTATTTCTTCCTACAGTTCAATGGCGTAGAAAGACATGCATGAAGTGAGAAACAACGAATTAGATCTTCAAGGCTTTTCGGACTCTCAATAGCACTTAAGAATCTTAACAACAGTGGCTCCATTCCTAAGTTCATCACTCTTCTCTTAAGATCTTAGATTTGACAGCATTCGTTTGGGTTAAAAATAAAAGTTTTTGAAATGAATAAATAAGCTTTGGTGTTTTATTAGATAAATAACACTGGTTGAAATCTATTGTTTTACCTTTCTTACTGCTATAGCCCATCTGAAAGTCAATGAAAGAGGACTTTTTCCATTACATTTTAAATTCTTATGCCCCTAATTAATTAAAATATCGAGTTTAAACAACTTATGCTTTGGGTTAGAAACAAAAGTTTTTGAAATGAATAATAAGCTTTGGTGTTTTGTTAGATAAATAACACTATTGTTGTACCTTTCTAACTGCTATAGCCCACCTCAAAGTCAATGAAAGAGATCATTTCCCATTACATTTTAAACTCTTATACCCCTAATTAATTAAAATATCGAGTTTAAACAACTTATGCAAAAAGAGGGGTGGGGATTTAGGCTCTACTACATTTTATTGGAAGACACTGATGAATATCATTGCTTCCCTGGAGGCCAGATGGTGCTACTGGGCTCCTGTGGATGAACAGCATCAGCATCACCTAGGGAGTTTTTAGAAATTCAAGTACCCAGGCCCTACTCCAGATCTACTGAATCAGAAATTGTGAAGGTGGACTGGCAATCTGACTTTTTCAAGTCTTTCAGTTGATTCTGAATATCAGTAAATTTTGAGAACCACTAGTCTAGAGTAATGGGAAAACTGTGAGTCTCACCTATGATAGGACCAGCATGAATTTACTGACTTGAGACTATTTAAGTCAAATTGAACAGGATAGTAAATACTAGACTGGGTTAGGGACTAAAATTCTCAGAGGGCTGAGAGAAGGATCTCCTTGGAAAGGCAATGATTGAGTGGCAGCAGCAGAAAAAATGGTTTGCCATAGTCACTGCCAGGCCTACTGGATCTGTCAGGCCATTATCAACCAAATAGCAGAGCAGCTTGCATGGCAGCCTGGGCCTGTTGCAGAACAATCAAAACTGGCAGACATTTAGGTTACTCAGTAAATGGGTATGCTTTGCAACCCATGATGCCTCTAGGTGTTTTGCTTTGTAGTAGGGGCCAGAAACAGCAGCTTGTCCTTTCCCTTAGAAAGGATATTTTGATGTGCTCTGGACCACTGAACCCCTAGAAAATTCACCAGGGAGGTCAGCTCTGATCTTTTGTGGGGTTCATTTTTCACTCTTAGGTAGTCATGTGTCTTGCAATGGAAACAGGGAAACAGGATGGTGTAATCAGTATGGTATTACCAGTGTAATGTCACAGCATGAAGTCTTGTGGAATGAGCAGACGAGGAAGCTCCCTGAAGACTAGATTTGATTTTGACACAGGGCTGGAGAGTTACTAGAGCCCCGAAGCAAGACAGCGAAGGTAACTTGCTGGTCCTTCCAGCTGAAATCAATCTGCTCCATATGGACTTTACTACCAAATATAGAGGGGAAAGGGAGCTTTTTATCAGGTACCCTGTAATGTATTGTGTTTTTTTTTTTTCCTGCAAAAAGTCCACACCTTAAGTAGCGTATGTAATTAGATTGATCATCTGACCATTTTGAAAAGAATATACTTAAAATATTCCTTTTTTTCTTTCTTTCTTGAGACAGAGCCTCATGCTGTTGCTCTGAGTAGAGTGCTGTGGCATCACAGCTCATAGCAACCTCAAACTCTTGGGCTTAAGTAATTCTCTTGCCTCAGTCACCCAAGTAGCTGGGACTACAGGTGCCCACCATACCACCCAGATATTTTTTGGTTGTAGTTGTCATTGTTTTTTGGCAGGCCTGGGCTGGATTTGAACCTGCCAGCTTTGGCGTATGTGGCTGTTGCCTTAGCTGCTTGAGCTACAGGCGCCAAGCCACTTAAAATAGTCTTAAAAATCCATCTCTTTCCTATACATGCCAAATAGGAGAGTTGAATGTGGGTATAGAAAAAATATCCATTCTCTTAATATTTCAAGCCTTGGATAGTGGTTTAATCGGAGTCCCCTCCAGTAATACATTATTGGTTTTGATGTATACATTGTTAGATAGAATCCATTTTAGTGGTTTCTACTTGTCTGTCCCTATCATAGTAGCACATATTCTGTGGATCAGGAAACCAATGTGGATATTTTTTCAGTTTTTGAACATGGGTAGTCCTTTATGCATTTTGTAATGGAGCTAACATATGTGACCCGTTTCAAACAAAATTTTACAATTCTCTAGTGTCTCAGTTCCTTCATATTCCAAAGGAGTTTCTAGTGTTCACATCAGAACTGATACAGGTCACTAGGTGGCCTTGACTGGACAGGGATGAAACAATACGTGTTATCTCAGCTCCGTAACCTAGCACCGGCAATCTTAGTAAAAGAAGAAAAGAGACAGAAAGTTCTCAGCACAATTGCTGGGCAGAACTTTGTAATTTTTTGTATACTGATACAATTTCTTTGTGTTTTTCCCAGGAAACAGCGGAACCTCCTTACAGTCCTGAGATAACTACAGTGCCTCACTCTACCATAATGTCTGGAGAAAGTGAAGATAAAAGATAACACTACCACAGATTGTGACCAAGAGCCACTAAGCCTGCACACAAGGCTATAAGAATGAACAATATTAATCCCTAGCTCACTATAATACTAAAATTCCCACCCTGGGGAGATATTTGTCCACCATTTTTTCTTCATGGAATGTATATACTAGCACGATTCCTCACTGCACTTGCGTGCCCTGCCCTCCACCCAAACACGCAATGGGGTTAACTCCCTTTATGCATTATTCATCTTCATGTACATAAAAGCCCTGCTAATCTGGGGGGTGGGTTTCAGATAGCCTGTGCCAACCCCTCCCAGTTGACGTGTCCTCTGAAATAAATTTTCTCCTCCTTGGCAGTCCCTGTTGTCTCAGTAATAGGCTTTCTGTGTATCACGCAACAGTGAATCACCCTTGTGGGTTCATTAACACGTAGAGTAACAGGATATGTGTCACAAACCTGAGTCAAACTCCACAGTGGCATTTTGAATCTCCAGGAATTAGGGTTACTTCAGTGTCAGTGTCTAGTAATTCCTAAAATGTGTAATAATGTCCATCCTTCCCCAATGCATCCTTCCCTGAATGCATGCAAATCCCTTTACAGAAGACCGAGAAGATTTACAATATTTATTTTGGCTAGGTAGCACAGTCCTTTTTCAAGGGTGTCTGGCCTCTTCATAGTTCACAGGGCTCTAGGTGAAATGTCTCATGCATATGAATTGATGAGAGGCTGTGACTCTTTACTGTAGTGATTCAAGTTAGACTTCCATTCACTAGACCTGGGGTTGTTTAATTTATTGAAGACTAAACAGAATTTAGTAAGCTGCCCATCTATTTTAGTTCCAGGGCCACCATCATCAACTTATCAACCTCAAAGATAACTGAGAGTCAAACGATTTGACTAATGTTTAAGTTCTGACACCTGTTAGTTTAACAATACTCACAGTATCTTTGGCAGAATGCATATTGCCACTTAGAGACACAATAAAGGTTTCTCTTACACCAGAGATACTATCGTATATTTCTTTGACACTAGATATACAATATCTCCTTTCAATTTGATGGCAGCAGTTCCCATTCTCATTTATGCCCTAGAGCATTGGTTCTCAACTTTCCTGATGCCACGATGTATTTTCATTGTTACAAAGGGGTCTGGATCCACAGGTTGAGAATCACTGTGTGAAATTATAAATCAAGGAAAACTTCAGAGATTTTGGAACACACTTCATGAATGTGTTTCTGACAGCTTTGGTAAAGAGAGTGTCCTTTAGACTTTTCTAGAGGTAAAAGTGGGATGGTGGAAGAAAGCAGTATGTGATAAAGCTACTGTATTATATCAAACACATTTTTTTTTTGAGACAGTGTCTCACTTTGATGCCCTTAGTCACAGAAACCTCAATTTTTCTTCCCTCAGCCTCTCAAGGAGCTGGGACCACAGGTGCCTGCCACACCTGGCTATTTTAGAGATGAGGTCTCCCTCTTGCTCAGGCAATCCCTGCTAGGATTACAGGTGGGAGACACCATACCTGGCCTCCAATTCGAACTCTTTAAGTCTTCATATCCAGTATTCAAGAAAGTTCTGAATTTTAACTTCATATAGTATAGGGTATGCAGTATTGGAGTCCAAGTTTCCATCAACCAACCATACAAGCTGTTAGAGTCACTCCAGCTACTTAAGCTGACATTTAATTTAGAATCTCTGCTTGATGGGACAGCACCTATGGCTCAAAGGAGTAGGGTACTGGCCCCATACGCCAGAAGTGGCGGGTTCAAACCCAGCCCTGGCCAAAAAGTGCAAAAAAAAGAATCTCTGCTTGGTGAGTCCATATCAGTAAATGTGGCTCAATTCAACATATTTTTTCATCCTAATCTTACAATGTTAGTATCTATTTTCACACATGTTCCCTGGGTTTCTATTAATATAAATTTTCAAAATCGTGCAGTTCTATTGATATGTATTATACCTCCACACAGGCTACATTTACCTCATCTTCTGTAAGCTACTGTGTCTTGAGTCTGGGTATAGACTTAAAGCAATAATACATAGTACATGGTGTGGGTAGGCCCTGAGGAGGATCAGTAGTCTGTTACAAGGCAAACACTCCAGTTTTTTCTTGAAGTTTTCCTTTTTTTTTTTTTTTTCTGCTAGGGTAAATTGATGTCCTCCGACATGAGTATAAACATTCATACTGATGGGTGAAGGTAGAAAGGCAGAATTTAGGGTTTCAAGGTCCTACATTCATCATGATCTTTCTGTATGCCTCTATCTAAATTTTCATTGCTTGATTTCTTCCCTATCAATTTTCTAACTTTTAACAGAAGAGGCCCATTGGAAAATTAATTTGCATTGTATTCCTGCTACTCCAAAGATTATATTATACTTCAAGTTTCCTTTTCATAAATCTCAGCTTCATGACTACAAAACAACAATTTTTTTATATAGTAATCACTGATGTGATTTGGTCATCTATCTAGAACTTGATCTGGGAATTTAATTTCCTGAACTCATCTTTTTTTTTTCCCAAGTTCTCCAAAACATGTATTATAGAAGCACACAAACACACAGTTATATTTGTTACTGTCACTAATGTGTTCTGTGGCTGGGTAATTTAAAATTTCTGTAAAGATTACTGCTTTTCTTTTCAACTACTACCCTGTTTATTAAGCTCCCAACAAAGGTTATGCAGGTTATTGGGGTACCTATTTTTCCACATCCTCATCAAGATGTAATATTGTGAAACTTAAAAATTTCTTTTCAGAGAAAGGGACAAGATAACCGGTTGACTAGAGGCAGCTTTCAGCAGAAGCTCCTGTCCAGAAGGAGAAAAGTTGGACTGAAGTGAGCGAGAAGTTGAAATTGGGTGTGTTGACCACAAGAAGAACAAATCAAGGTGCACGTATCATCCCCATGGAGAGAAGCTGGATGGTGAGAAAGAGGAAGAAATAAAACAGAAATCATGTACAGAACAACTAGACTGAAGGGACCTCTTACTGAAGGGGACCAGAGAAACCTTCCCCACCCAGGAGGCATGCCGAGGGTCTTTCTGTGAGCCAGCAGGGAACAATAGATTTCTCACCGCACCCTGTGGGAGAGAGCTGTGAGGTCCTAGTTCTCCTACACCTGGGCATTTCCATCTCTGGGTCCCCACTGGGCCTAGTGAAAAAGTGAAAAAATTTTCTTTCTATAGTCCTGAGCCCACAGCATATCCTTCCCTCTCCTTGGTTGCCTGATGGACTGCCCCCTGTGGAGGCTGCTGTGTTTCACAAGATTCCCTGTAAGACCTCTACATTGTATGGGCCAATGAGCCAAGTGTGCCCTGCTCCCTGCTTCAAGAGGAAACAGTGGCACCCCAAGACCAACTTTGAGATAGCATGGCTTGGTCTCTCCTGGCTCTCACTCCTGCTAGGGGGGAATTATCCCCTGCCCTTTGGAGAGTCCCTGCTTGGTAACTGAACCAGCAACACCTCTGCCCTCCGTGACCCCTGGCTGTCCTCCTAACAACTTGGAGAAAGACAGGCCTACCCTTGGGTGACCCACACTGGGAAGGTCCAGGAACCACATCCCCTCCTCAGCCATGGGTGATGGATACATTTTATCCAATCCACAGCCAGGACTGTGGGAAGAGAAGACCATGGCTTCTCTGAAGATGTTTGGCAAGGGTTCCTCACAACAGTGGAGGGTTTAATTGAACACTCAGTCGGAAGCATCAGTGGGTTCTTATTCTCCAGCCAACACTGGTTACGGCTGTAGGTTTTCAGCTAATTTGAATGTGCACCATGAGGGGCAGGGACCAGTGGGTATATCCACAAATACCCCTCCTCCAACTGTCACCAACAGGAGAGTCATAGCTGTTCAAATCTTTTACAGCAGGAACTCCAGTGAAATACTGAGGCTCCTTTAAACTGCGTGTATGACAGGGTGACACTAGGAAAGAATCAGTTTGTGCTATCTAGGGAAGGCCAGACCTCACAGACTCTCACTGTATCCTTGAAAGGGAGCTTTGTGAGGCTGTGGGGGAAGAGCCATAAGCACCAGCTCCATGGTGAAGGGGTGGTAACCTCCATTTCCTGGGGTCTCTAGATCTGATCTCACTCCACCCATTTTAGTTGCTAAAGAGGTCTGTGCCAGTGTTCCCTAGGGGTTCCCAATTACATTATCTCTCAACTATTCAGAGACAACCTAACACTTCAACTAAAAAAGAAGCATACTGAGAAAAGAAATAGCTGAAAATGTTAACAAATGGAAAAATATACCATGCTCATGGCTGGGAAGAATCAACATTGTTAAAATGTCCGTAGTACCCAAAGTAATCTACAGATTTAATGCAATCCCTATTAAAACCCATTGTCATATTTTAAAGAACTTGAAAAAATATTACTTCGTTTAATATGGAATCAGAAGAAAACTTTAATTGCAAATACATTGCTTAGAAATAAAAACAAATCAGGAGGTATCATGTTACCAGACTTCAGGCTATACTATAAATCTATAGTGATCAAAATAGCATGGTATTGGCACAAAAACAGAGCAGTAGATTTATGGAACAGAACAGAGAACCAAGAGATGAACCTAGCTACTTATCATCATTTGATCTTGGACAAGCCTATCAAAAATAGTCAGTGAGAGAAAGACTCCTTATTTAACAAATGGTGCTGGGTGAACTAGATGGCAACCTGTAGAAGACTGAAACTGGACCCTCACCTTTCACAATGAACAGAAATTGATTCTTACTGGATAAAAGATTTAAACTTAAGACATGAAACTATAAAAATACTAGAAGAGAGTGAGGGGAAAACACTTGAAGAAATTGGCCTGGGAGCATATTTTGTGAGGAAGAACCCCCAGGCAATTGAAGCAATACCAAAAATACATTTCTGGAATCTGATCAAACTAAAAAGCTTTTGCACAGCCAAGAGTGCAGTAAGTAAAGCAAACAGACAATCTTCAGAATTGGAGAAGATTTTTGCAGGTAATGCTTCTGACAAAGGTCTCATAACTAGAATCTACAGAGAGCTCAAACTAATCAATAAGAAAAAAACCAAATAACCCCATTTGTATGTGGGCAAGAGACTTGAACAGAAAATTCTCTGAGGAAGACAGGCACATGGCCTACAAACACATGAAAAAATGCTCATGACCCTTAATCATCAGAGAAATGCAAATCAAAGCCACTTTGAGATACCATCTAACTCCAGTAAGATTAGCCCATTTTACAAAATCCCAAAACTGCAGATGTTGGCATGTATGTGGAGAGAAGGAAACACTTCTACACTGCTGGTGGGAAAGCAAGCTAATATGACCTTTTTAGAAAGAAGTTTGAAGAATACTTAAGGAACAAAAAGTAGACATGCCATTTGATCTTGCAATTCCTGTACTAGGTATATACCCAGATGATCAAAAATTATTTTACAACAAAGACATTTGCACCAGAATGTTTACTGCAGCCCAATTCATAATAGCCAAGACATGGAAACTGCCCAAGTGCCCATCAACCCATGAATGGATTAACAAATTGTGGTATAGGTACACCATGGAATACTATGCAGCCATAAAAATAGATGGAGACTTCACATCTTTTATGTTTACCTGGATGGAGCTGGAACATATTCTTCTTAGTAAAGTATCTCAAGAATGGGGAAAAAAGGTATCCAATGTACTCAATGCTACTATGAAATCAATATATAATCACCTAAACATTTATATGAATGGTAACTGTAATCCAGAGAGTAGAAGGGAAGAGGAGAGAGAGGAAAGGGGGTGATATGGGAGGAGGGAGAGTATTTGGGAGGACCTCACCTAATGTGCATGATGCCATGGTACATTTCAAAACTATTAAGAAATGAGTATAATTGTGATGGATGTGCTACTTAGTTCAATGTAAGCATTTCACATTGTATATCAAAGCAGTGCCCTGAACCCCATACATGCATCAATGTACAAAGTTATGATTTAATAAAAGATAAAAAATAAACAAAATAAGGCTGAGGCAAGGGAATTGCCTGAGCCCAAGAGTTAGAAGTTGTTGTGAGTTGTGTGACGCCATGGCACTCTACCAAGGGTGATAAAGTAAGTCTCTGTGTCTAATAAATAAATAAATAAATTAAATTAAAAAGAAGCATAATCAATATGAAAAAAGAAAATGAAAATACTCATGGGGAGGAGCCAGCAGAAGAATTCTGGTAACATGAAACATTGGAGCAGTTCAACTTTCCCAAGTGATTATAAAGGAGATACAGCAGAGAGACCCATTCATAGAGAAATTGTTGTAGATGAATGGAACCAAAGAGAAGATGGAAATATGAATCAAAAAAATAGTCCAAAAATTGTCTCAAGAAATTAGTGAATGTAAAGACAAAGTCACCAAGGAACTAAACATAATGAAGAAAGATATAGCAGAGCTTAAAGTATTGAAAGAGACATTCAGTTTCAAAGCACAGTGGAGAACTTCAGTGATAGGCTAAAACATGGTGAAGAAAGAATTTCAGAAATTGAAGACAAGACTTTCAAACTATCCCAATCACTCAAAGAGACAGAAAAAAGGACAACAAAAAAAAAATATTCCCTGAGAGACTTATGGGATTATTCCAAAAGATCAAACATCCAAATTATAGGAATTCCTAAAAGAGAAAAGGATGGTCCCAAAGGCATGGATGCTCTACTGTAAGACATCATGGTGGAGAATTTCCCAAACATTGCAAAAGACACAGAAATTCAGATAGTAGATAGTAGTTTCAGAACCCCAGCACAACTCAATTCAAACAAAACATCTTCTAGAGCAGCAATTCTTAACCTGTGGGTTGTGACCCACAGGAACTGTATTAAAGGGTCACAGCATTAGGAAGGTTGAGTACCACTGTCCTAGAAACATTGTAATTAACTTTGCCAAAGTCAATGTGAAGGAGAATATCCTGCAAGCAGGCAAGTGTAAGAAAAGTCTTTACCTAAAAAGGGAAAAAAAAAAAAATATCAAGATGACCACAGATCTGTCAGATAAAACTTTTCAAGGCAGAAGAGGATGGTCATTGGCCTTTTCACCCCAGGATCCTGGATCCTGCTAAACTGGGTTACATTTGTAATGGAGAAATCAAATATTTTACTAACATGCAAATGTTGAGGAAATGTGCCAAAACTAGACCAGCTCTACAGGAAGTACTCAGACCCTTTTTTAATACTGACCAACATGATGGTCCATCACCAAAGTAAACACACCCAGAAAAAAAGAACAAAGCCTAGCTTCTACAACAGTGTAAGGGATAAAATTAAGCTGAGGACCTCCATAAAACAAGATGACCAAAACTTCACAATACCTATACCTGTCAATTCTATCCATAAATATGAATGTCTTGAATGTGTCACTAAAGAGGCACAGGCTGGCTGACTAGATACAAAAGCTCAGACCGAATATATACTGTCTCCCAGAATTATATTTAACCTCTAAGGATAAAACAAGACTCAGAGTGAAGAAATGGAAAACAATAATCCAGGCAAATGGACATCAGGAAAAAGTGGAGGGTGCAATCTTATTTGCAGATATAGTTGGATTCCAATCAAGAAAAATAAGGAAATACAAGGATGGACACCACATACTGGTCAAGGGAAGCATACAACATGAAGAGAATTCAATAATTAATATTTATGCACCCAATCTAAACACTCGTTAATACATAAAACAAATCTTAAATGATATGAACAATATGCTATCTTCCAGTACCATAAAAGTTGGAGATTTTAACTCCCCTTTGACAGTACTGGCCAAATCCTTCAAGCAGAAACTAAACAAATAAATAATGGACTTAAATACAACCCTAGAACAAACAGACTTAACAGACATATACTGAGCATTCATTCTAACAAAACTGAATACACATTTTTCTCATCAGCTCATGGATCATATCCCAAAATTGATCATATCTTAGGGCATCAATCTAACCTGAAAAACTTCAAAATAATACAAATTGTTCCTCTTATCTTCTCAGACCATCACAGAATAAAATTTGAACTCAATACTAACAAAAATCGCCATCTCCAAATACAGTTGTGGAAAGTAAATAACCTTATGCTGAATGACAGCTGGGTTAATGACAAGATAAAGAATATCATTAGATTTCTGGAACAAAATGATAATGAAGCCACAAGCTGTGAAAACCTGTGGGATAATGCAAAGCCAGTCCAAAGAGGGAAATTTATATTATTAATTGCCTTCATCTAGAAAACAGAAAGAGAGCATGTCAACAACCTAATGGGCCTTCTCAATCAACTGGAAAGGAAGAACAATCCAAACCCAAACCCAGCAGAAAAAAGAAGTAACCAAAATTAGAGCAAAACTAAATGAAATCAAGAACACAGGAATCATTCAGAAGATAAGCAAAACAAAAAGTTGGTTCTTCAAAAGTTTAATAAAATCTATACACCCTTGGCCAGACTAACTAGAAACAGGAAAGTAAGATTTTTAATAACTTCAATCAGAAATGATAAACGGGAAATAACAACAGATACCACAAATTACAAAAGATTCTCAATGATTACTGCAAAATACTATATCCCTAGAAATTATCAAATGAAGAGGAAATGGATCAATATCTGGAATCGTGACAACTTCTTAAACTCAACCAGAAGGAATTAGAAATTTTGAATAGACCTATATGAAGCTCTAAAATAGAATCAGCTATACAAAATCTTCCCCAAACGAAAAGCCATGGGTATTCTCACACCAGAATTCTATAAAACCTTCAAAGGGGAACTAGTTCCTATATTGTATAATCTATTCCAAAATATAGACAAGGAAGAAATCCTCCCCAATATGTTCTATGAAGCAAATATCACCCTGATTCCAAAACCAAGAAAGAACTCAACAAAAAAGGAAAGCTATAGGCCAATATCATTAAAGAATATTGATGCAAAAATATTCAATAAGACCCTAGCAAACAGAATACAGCAACACATTAAAAAAAATCATACATCATGATCAAGTGGGTTTTATCCCAGGGATGCAAGTTTGGTTGAACATACATAAATCCATAAATGTAATTCACCATGTGAATACAAATTTTTAAAAAAGAACATATGATGACTCTTCTAGCAGCCAGGATGCTTTCTGTGAATTCCTCAGACAGTTCACATAGGCCCTGAACGTTGGATGACTGACCACCTGGAAGGTCATAATTGATTGGACCAAGAATGGACATCTGACTTCAGACTTAAGATTGCAAAAATTATCTCAATCGAACTGAGGCTAAAATGGTGGCTGAGTAACACCTTCTGTGCAACCGGGCATGGTTAGAGTGGGGATGGAAGACTCCAGGCATCTCTGGCTGGTGGGTTTTCCCCAGAGGCTTCCCTTTGCTGACACAGGAAATCAGTGAGAGACTTCTGGACCCCACGAGGAGGACAGGGATGGTAGAAAACTGGCAATTGGTGGGTGCATTTGTTGGGTTGGAGGCTGCCCACAACTGTAAACATAGCAACGGTGAGACTGCAAGTAGAAAAAGCCATTCCTGTGGGCTGTTTTGGTTTTTTTGGACTTGGGCACTTGATTGAACTGCGTTGGGAGATCTTGGGCAAGTGTGTGGATGACTTTGGGCATTACCTGGGGTCTGGAACTGAGCTGCTGAGCCAGAGGGGAGCTAATATTATTCAGCTGTGGGCTGCCTGCACAGCTACTGTGGGGGAGCTGCACCTGAGTGTTGCAGAGCCAGGATGGGCCGGCTGGGAGACATTGGCCAAGTAATTTAGTGACTGAGCTGCCCAAAGGTGGGGACTGAGATGCTTGGGAAGTGCAGAGACCCAAGTGTTTGACAGATTAACAGCCTTGGCCCTCAAGGGCATAGAGGGAGTCTGGTTTAAGTACACTGGATAAGCAAGCAGCCATGTCAGGAAAGATCCCAGTTATAAGTGCTTTTCTTGGAAAGCTTGGCTAAGATTTATAGTTTGAAGTGTCTTTTAAGTGGGCTGAGGATACATTTGGGCTCCCAACCCTGCAGGGTCTGAGATACCAGCAGAGGCCTCTAGTCTCCATCTCAAACAGCTGTATTACTTTTGGGATCAACATCTTATATCTCAGAAGATCACCTGTTACCAGACAATATTTAGCAGGATTTATATACTGTTTGGTTGTTTAGTTTGGATATTTTTTTTTTCTTAACTTCAACAGGTTCCTTGACATTCATTTTTATATATTTTTCCTTTTTGCTCTTTTTTCTCCCCCTTTTCACTATTCTAGTTTAAATAAAATCTTCCATTTTTGCCTTCTTTAATACTTAGAATTTCATTTTGGCCAGTGATTCTGCCCCTATTATTTGTTTTTATTCCCCCAATTTTATCCCGTAAGGGGTTTTGTTTGTTTGTTTTGGTTTGATTATAGTATATTTGTCATTCCTCTATACCTGGTGGAGGTGGGGTACTGTGTCTGATCCAGCTGGCAAAAGCTGTTGACCTCAAGGGAACCACCCATCCCAGCAACCCCAGAGGTTGGAGTTTTTAAAGGTTGGGTAAGTACCCTACTATGCACCTATATTATTCCTGTTTCCTACTTTTGGTGTCTTTCTTCATTTTGTCAATATTTCCTTTTACTCATCCCCTCTTCTTTCTAAAATCTTTTTTTTTCCCTTCTTGCTCTTCAATCTTTTCAACCTTCTGGTCCCATACCAAAAGGACTCATTAAAACTTTAGGCCAGAGGCATAGTAACTTAAAGAGCATGAAGAAGTGAAAGGAACATTAGGCTAAGAAAACAGATACAAGAAAGCACTCATGAAGAAGAATCAGCAGAAAAATCCTGGCAACATCAAATATCAGTTCAGAGTAACCCCTTCTTGGGAAAGCAAGGTAGCTATAGCAGAGGATTCCTCCTATAAAGACATGTTAGAAATGACAGACGGGGGATTTAAAATATAGATGATGAAAATAATGAAGGAAATTGTTGAGAAAGTGGAAAATAACCAAAAGGAAATCCAAAACCAGAATCAAATAAGAGATGAATGATACGAAGAATATAGAAAGATACAGCAGAGCTGAAGGAACTGAAGCAGTCAATTAGAGAACTTAAAGATGCAATACAAATTATCTAAAACACATTAGATCATGCAGAAGAAAGAATCTCAAAGGTGGAGGATAAAGCTCTTGAGATAACTCAGATAGTTAAAGAGGGAGAAAAGAAGAGAGAGAAAGCAGAACATTCACTGACAGAACTATGGGACTCTATGAAGCATTCATATATATGAGTTATAGGTATCCCTGAGGGGGAAGAAGAATGCCCCAGAGGAATGGACCCCATTCTAGAGGATATTATCAATGAAAACTTCCCAAGTATCACCAAAGATTTTGACATACTCATTTCAGAGGGATATTGGTACCCTGGTCCCTCAACTCACATAGAGCTTCTCCAAGGCACATTGTGATGAAACTATCTAAAGTCAAGACAAAAGAAAAGATTCTGCAAGATGCCAGGAGTAAGTGCCAACTGACCTACAGGGGCAAACTTATCAAGGTGGCCATGGACATCTCTAATGAAACTTTTCCAGCCAGAAGACAATAGTCATCTGTCTTTAATCTACTTAAGCAGAACAATTTCCAGCCCATAATTCTATATCCCGCTAAGTTAAGCTTTAAAATCAACACAGAAATCAAATCTTTTATTGATATGTAAACATTGAGGAAATTTACCACAACAAGACCAGCTTTATAGGAAATATTTCAACCTGTCCTACACACTGACCTTCACAATGGACCTTCAGCAATGTAAACATCCAGAAATTAAAGGACAGATTCTAGTTTTCACAATGAGTCAAAAGACAAAACTAAACAATGGATTTTCACACAATAAGATGAGTAGAACACTACCACACTCATCCATTATCTCAATAAATGTCAATGGCTTGAATTCCCCACTGAAGAGGCATTGATTGTCTGATTGGATTAGAGAACACAAGCTATCTATTTGCTGTCTGCAGGAAACCCACATCACATCAAAAGACAAATTAAAACTCAGAGTTAAGGGTTGGCAGTCAATTTTTCAGGCAAACGGAATTCATAAGAAAAGAGGGGTTGCAATCTTATTTTCAGATCCATGTTGATTTGAAGCAACCAAAGTCAAAAAAGACAATGATGGTCACTTCATATTGGTCAAGGGAAAAATACAATAGAAGATATTTCAATTCTAAATAATTATACACCCAATTTAAATGCTCCCATATTCTTGAAACAGACCTTGCTTAGTCTGAGCCATATGATATCCTATAACTCCATAATAACAGGGGACTTTAACACACCTCTCTCAGAGCTGGATAGATCCTCTAAACAGAAATTAAACAAAGATATTACAGATTCAAATGAGACCTTAGAACACCTGTGCTTGATAGTTGTATATAGAACACTCCATCTCAAAGATATAGAATTTACATTCCTCTCATTGTTCCATGGAACATTCTCCAAAATTGATCATATCATAGGACACAAAACAAAGATCAGCAAGATCAAAAGAATTCAAATTCTACCTTGCATCTTTTCAGACCACAAGACACTAAAAGTGGAACTCAACTCCAACAAAAATGCTCAACCTCACACAAAGGCATTGAAGTTAGACAACCTTATGCTGAATGACACTTGGATGCAGGAAGAAATAAAAAAGGAAATCATTAACTTCCTTGAGTATAACAATGAAGACACAAACTACCAAACCGTATGGGATACAGCAAAAGCAGTCCTGAGAGGAAAATTTATTGCTTTAGAAGCCTACGTTCAAAAAACAGAAAGGGAGTGCATCAACAAACTGACAAGTCATTTGATGGAATTGGAAAAAGAACAATCTAAGCCTAAACCCAACAGAAGAAAAGAAATATCCAAAATTAAATCAGAAATCAATTAAATTGAAAACAAAAGAATCATTCAGAGGGTGGTGCCTGTAGCTCAAGGAGTAGGGCACCAGCCCCATATACCGGAGGTGGCAGGTTCAATCCTGGCCCTGGCCAAAAACTGCAAAAAAAAAAAAAAAAAAAAATCATTCAGAAAATTAATGAAATAAGGAGTTTGTTTTTTGAAAAAAATAAATAAAATAGATAAGCCTATGGCCAGAATAACTAGAAATAAAAAGTTAAATCTCTAGTAACCTCAATTAGAAATGATAAAGGGGAAATAACAACTGATGCCACAGAAATACAAGAGATTATCTCTGAATACTACCAGAAACTTTATGCTGGGAAATTTGACAATGTGAAGGAAATGGATCAATATTTGGAATCACACCTTCTCCCTTCACTTACCCCAGATGAAATAGATCTTTTGAACAGACCAATTTCAAGCACTGAGATCAAAAAATAATAAAAAAAATCTCCCAACCAAAAAATGCTCTGGTCCGGATGGCTTCACACCAGAATTCTATCAAACCTTCAAAGAAGAGCTTATTCCTATACTGCAGAAATTATTACAAAAAATAGAGGAGGGGGGAATCTTCCCTAACACGGTCTATGAAGCAAATATCACCTTGATACCAAAAGCAGGAAAAGACCAAACAAAAAAGGAGAATTTCAGACCAATTTCACTAATGAATATAAATGAAAAAATTCTCAACAAAATTTTAGCTAATAGACTACAGCTTATCATCAAAAAAGTCATACACCATGATCAGGTAGGTTTCATCCCAGGGATGCAAGGCTGGTTTAATAAGGCAAGTCCATAAACGTTATTCACCGTATCAACAGAAGCAAATGATCCTCTCAATAGATGCAAAAAAATCTTTTGATAAAATCCAGTATCCTTTTCTAATTAGAACACTGAGGAATGTAGGCATAGGTGGCACATTTCTGAAAATGATCAAAGCTATCTACAACAAACCCACAGCTATTATTTTACTGAATGGAGTAAAATTGAAAGTTTTTTCTCTTAGAACTGGAACCAGACAAGGTTGTCCTCTGTCACCATTACCATTCATCATAGTGCTGGAAGGTCTAGCCAATAAAATTAGATAAGACAAGAAACTAAAGAGCATCCAAATGGGTGTACAGGAGGTCAAACGCTCCCTTTTTGCTTATGATATGATCATATACTTAGAGAACCCCAAAGACTCAACCACAAGACTCTTGGAAGTCATCAAGAAATAGAGTAATGTCTCAGAATATAAAATCAATGTCCACAAGTCAGTTGCCTTTGTATACACCAAGAGTCAAGTTGAGAGGTTAATTAAGGACACAACTTCCTTCACCATAGCCTCAAAGAAAATGAAATACTTAGGAATATACCTAACAAAATGGTGAAGGACCTCTATAAAGAAAATTTTGAAACCCTAAGAAAGGAAATAGCAGATGACTTTAACAAATGGAATAACATATCATGCTCATGCCTGGGAAGAATCGATATTGTTAAAATGTCTATACTTCCCAGAGCAATTTACCAATTCAATGCCATCCCTATTAAAATACCACATCCCTACTTTCAAGACTTAGAAAAAATTATTCTGAGTTTTGTATGAAACCAAACAAAAAACAAAAAAACGGATAGCTAACGCAGTTCTTAGTAATAAAAACAAAGCCAGGGGTATCACCTTACTAGATTTTAGGCTGTAGTACAAGGCCATAGTGGTCAAGACAGCATAATGCTGGCACAAAAATAGAGACATAGACATTTAGAATTGAATAGAAAACTGGAAATGAAAGCAACAACTTACAACTACCTAATCTTCAATATACCACACAAGAGTATCCACTGGGGTAAATACTCACTATTAAATAAGTAGGGCATCTTGAATATCCACATGTAAAATAGTGAAGCTGGACCTGCACCTTTCTCCACTCACAAAAATTGATTCAAGATGGATAAAGGGCTTAAATTTAAGGAATGGAATGATAAAAAATCCTCAAAGAAAGAATTGGAAAAACACTGGAAGCTATTGACCTAGAGAAAGACTTTATGAGGAAGACTGCCATGGCAATAGCAACAACAGCAATAATAAACAAATGGGATTTAATTAAACTGAAAAGTTTCTGTACAGCTAAGGAGACAACAACCAAAGCAAATAGACAACCTATCCAATGGGAAAAGAATTTTACACCTTTTGATTCAGACACTGCTGGTGGGACTGGAAACTAATACAACCTTTTGTGAAGGAAGTAGGGAGAAACCTCAAATAACTCAACCTAGACCTCCCATTTGATCCTGCAGTCCCATTACTGGGCATCTATCCAGAAAAAAAAAAAAAAAAACTTTTATTATAATAACATTTGTACTAGGCTGTTTATCACAGCCCAATTTACAATCGCTAAAATGTGGAAACAGCCTAAATGTCCTCAACCCAGGAATGAATTGGAAAGCTGTGGAATATGTATACCATGGAATATTAGAAAATGACAATCAAGACACAAATTATCAGAACCTATGGGACACTGCAAAGGCAGTCCTAAGAGGGAAATTTATAGCACTCCAAGCCTTCCTCAAGAAAACAGAAAGAGAGGAAGTTAACAACTTAATGGGACATCTCAA